>JAPYYV010008664.1:0-17330 GCA_030522625.1 Copidosoma aretas | reverse complement strand
CACTACCGTAGACCCTGCGATGTGCGTAAATGCATTTTTCCTCCAACCACAAAAAAAAAAAAACTACTACTACTATTATTACTACAACTGCTACTACTAGTACTTTTACTACCACTACTCCTACTACTACTTCAACTACTACTACTGCGACTTCTATGACTACGACTACTACTACTACTAATATCACTACTACTATTACTACCACTACTACTATCACTACAACAACTACAACTACTACTACTACTACTGCCACTACTTTTACTACAACAACTACTTCTACTACCACTACAACTACTTTTACTTCTACCACTACTACTTGGACTATTACTACTCTTACTTAGACTAGTACTGCAACTAAAACTACTACTACGACAACCACATCTACTACTGCTTCAGCTACTACTACTACTACCACTTCTATGACTACGACCACTACTACCACTAATAACACTACTACTATAACTACCACTACTACTATCACTTCAACAACTACAACTACAACTACTACTAATACTACTACAACTACTACTAATACTACTACTACTACTACTACTACTACTACTACTACTAATACTACTACTACTACTACTACTACTACTACTACTGCTACTACTACTAAGTAGTTGAGGATGAGGATGCCGTTCGGGTGGTTGTGGGGATGGGCGACGTGGTTCTCGCCGGCGATCTGAACTCCAAGGCCATCGCTTGGGGCAAGACGCAAACTGACTTCATAGGGCGGGCGGTGTTTGAGATGGCTGCAAGCCGCGACCTCACTGTTTTCAACTTTGGTAGTACAGCGACGTTTAGACGAACTGAAACCAGGGGTTAGATTGTTGACGTGACGCTTGCAACGCCAGGCATGGCAGCACGAGTGTCTGCCTGCAGGGTTTTGGAGGACTACTCGGCGAGCGACCATCAGTTCATTACATTTTAACTGGATAAGTTAAGTGGTGCGGTATCGCATGAAGTGCTCCGCGAGCAAGCCACTAAATAGAACGTAGCGCGTCTTAATCAAGAGGCACTGCGTGAAGCTCTAGATGGCGCGCCGCCCGCAGCGGACCTCAACACCATCACAGGTCCAGCGGAGGCCGAGCAACTGGTGAAACGCAACATGCAACGCATCAAAAAATGGTTTGGCGCGTGTATGCCTCAAAGATCGGCCAGTTTAAATCGGAAACTGAGCTACTAGTGGACAGAAGAGATCGCTGACTTGCGGAGAGAGTGTCACCAACTCCGACGCATATTTAAACGCCACCAGCGACGGTAAGACGCGGAGGAAGTGGCAACACTTTACAAGGGTGCAAGGAAAAAACTAGTAAGGGCAATCAAGTTTAGCAAGACCCGTTGTTGGCGCGAGCTTATTGCAGAGGTCGACAGGGACGCCTGGGGCCTAGGCTACCGAATAGTCACAAAAAGACTGACTAGCACAGTATCGGTAGGGTTGATGGAGCCAGCGTTTATGCAGGAAGTAGATGACACTCTATTTCCTACTCACCCAAAGAAGAAGCGTGACAACTCAGCCGTAAGTTTCGAGGCTCCACTGTTAACACAGATGGAGTTGTCGTTGGCTGTATCAACCCTGCCGGGACGTAAGGCCCCAGACCCGGACCGAGTGCCCAATATAGTCCTGAAAATCGTGGTAAAAAAGTAACCATATGTGCTGCTAAACATGTTCAACGCTTGCTCAAAAGCAAGCATGTTCAGTGGGCCTTGGAAGATACAGTGCCTCGTGCTTCTGGATAAGGGCAAGGGTCCACCTGTGACCCCAGCGTTATTCCGACCCCTATGTATGCTGGATAATGCGGGAATGTTGATGGATAAAATGCTCTGAGCGCATTTACGCAGGATGGTCGACTCAGCCGATAACCAGCACGGCTTTAGGGTAGGGCGATCAACATGCCACGCGATAGCCAAAGTTTTGGAGTTTCTTGAGTGGGCCCGGCAAGCACCTTACAAGACAAGGAATGCCTGTGTCCTGGTCACGCTGGACGTCAAGAACGCTTTTAATTCGGCAAGATGGTCCGAAATTAGAGAGGCGCTATGTAGGCAAAAAGTACCGGATTACATAAGGGGAGTCCTGGATAGTTCTTTCCAGGTCCGAGTGCTCCGGTACAATACCACAGAAAGACCAAAAGAAGTGAGGGTGACGTCCGGGGTGGCCCAGGGCTCTGCGCTCGGTCCAGACCTCTGGAACCTCGTGTACGACGAACTACTGCGCTTACAAATGCCTGAGGGGGTCAAGCTTGTTGGCTTTGCCGACGATGTGCCGCTTGTTGTAATGGCGAGATCCCGGAAACAGGCTAAGCGCAGGATACAGTGGGGTGCGTCTAGGGTGTTGGAATGGCTGGGGGACCATGGCTTTGAGCTCTCCGGCCAAAAAACAAAGATGGTTGTCCTTACCAAGCAGCGATGGTTTGGGAACAATTTTCGTGTAGACATCGCAGGTGTAGCGATCTGCAAGAGCCCCGCGGTCAGGTACCTCTGTGTATGGGTCGATTCTCGACTCACATTGGGGGAACACATTAGGAAAACCGCGGAAAAGGCCTTAAGGGAGGCCGGGGCTCTTTCGCGATTGATGTCGAACGTTGGTGGGCCGCGAGAAGCTAAAAGAAAGCTACTTGCATCGGTGGCAAACTCCATCATGCTGTATGGCGCGGAGGTCTGGGCGGGCTTGCTGGCGATGGCAAGGGCCCGGGACTGCCTCACGTCGCACAGTGCCGGATTTCGTCACTTTTTTTTTCAAAATCGATAACTTTTGAAGGAAACGAGATAACTGAATTTTTTTTTAATTTGTAGATTATTGAATAGAGAATAGTAAAAAAATATAGAAATATACAAATCAACTCATTATATATTATACGTCTATAATGGCAAACGCATCAAAATGGATTGTCAAGGTCTCCATCTTAATATTAAATAATAAATATTGTCCAGGACTGCGGAAAGAGAGTGTCTAGTCTAAACATTTTTACTCTTTAGTTTTATTATTTAGCCTTGGAAGAACTTTCTTTGCTTTTCGTTAATTGCGTAACAATCTTTGTTAAAATTATACCAGATAAATTTATAACATTGTTTATAATTGTTAAAATGAGTTTAATATGTTTTTTGAACAAATTCTACACAACCTCTCTTTTATAATTTATTTATTTATTCATCCATCATGATTATTTATAATCATTAATTTGATTGTCAGTTATCCCTTGAATTAGCAGAGTAAAATCGCATGGGATTTCGTATTTTGCTCGTTATTCAAGTATTTGTTCATTGTCAATAACACTAATCTTTTGTCTGACCTCATTACGTGCTATCTCCTGGGTTATTAGGTTAAAGTAACTTGGGAATTATTTTTGTTTTTTGCCCATTTACTTCTCCATTATCATGATTCTTTCTTCATTAAATCAATTACTTCTCGTTCTCTGGGTTATTGGGTTAAAGTCACTTGGGACTTATTTTTTTGCTCGTTATTAATTTATTTCTGTACTCATTATCATAAATATTATTCTTTGACTCTATTACTTGTTGTTCCCCCGGCTATTAGGTTAAAGTCACATGGGATTGGTTGTTATGTTATTTATTTATTAATTATTTAATATATTACTATGATTATTAATATTTTATTCAATAAATTTTTTGCCTGGGTCATCGGGTTCACCCACTGTGTTATTTGGTTAAAATAGCTTGCAGATCAATTTTTTGTTTACAGTAAATTTGAATTTGCCGCTGAGCTAGTGTATGCGGGGCTTCCAGTATCAGTTTTAGTGGCGGTCACTCTGACCGTCACGATGTAGGTCTTCTGTTGCAGTCGAGAGCACTGCTCTGATTTTATAAAAAAAAATACAGTAGCACTCAATCACTACATGCACTAAGCATATAATACTATAGTAAACAGAACAGGACTTTTAAAAGTTTTAAAATTTTAAAAATATTTACTGATAGTTATAAAATAAAAGCATTTTGTGTTTAATAAGTTACTTTTTAATTATCATAAAAAATTTTAGAAATTCAAGAAATATAAGAAATAATACTTATACATCCTTTACATCTGGAGAAAACTCCTGAATTTACCCAATTTTCAAAACTTTTAGGTTATACAATTCCTACATCTGGAAAGCGAGAACGGACACAGTTTTACATAAAATTATAGATGAATAATAATTTTAGTAGCCTTTATAGGTTTAAATTACCAAAACAGTTCGACAAAAGACTGTAGGTCATGTAGCATTTGTTCAAAAAACATATTATAGTCATCTTAACAATTATAAACAATGTTATAAATTTATCTGGCATAATTATTAACAAAAATTGTTACGCAATTAACAAAAAGCAAAAAATATTCTCCCAAGTAAGTATATGGCTAAATAATAAAACTAAATAGTAAAAATGTTTAGATTAGACACTTTCTTTCCGCAGTCCTGGACAATATTTATTATTTAATATTAAGATCGAGACCTTAACAATCCATTTTGATGCATTTGCTATTATAGACGTATAATATATAATAGGTTAATAAGTAATAGATTAATAAGAAGGGATATTGAAAAATTTGTAGGTTATGTAGAATTTTTTTTTAATGTAATGGGATTATGTTGATATAAGTTTGAATACATTTTACCAGTGTTATTGTCACTGAAAGATCATTATGCAATTAACATACAGCAAATCAATTGTTTCCGATATTAACAGTATAGTTTAAAAATAAAACTGAATCGTGGGAGTTTTGCAGGTTAGAGGCTTTGTTTCTATTTCTTGACTATAATTATCATTTAGCTAACGAATGTTGACACTAATCATTTAATGAAATATATAACATATTGTTAAAATTTATTTTACGATGTAGCAACAGAAAATTTTGACTGAATATTATTTATCTTCATATTATATAGTACGTGGATTATATGTTTGATCAATCGTTTAAAATATTTTTATTTCTATATGAACTAGGATGCCTAATCATTCGTTTCCTTTTTGTTAATCCAATGTGTTTAAATGACGAAATCACGAACAAAATTTACTTTTAGCTACCTCAACATCTTAAACACACCGCAATTTTAAAAAAAAATGTAGCTTGCGATTCCGCTGGTCAACTTATCCGATTCTTTATTGTATGATATATGAATCTGATATAGGATTTATCATAGGCGACCTTCAAAACATCTATGTGGATAGTAAGTAATGTTAACAAATCTGGAAGTTCGGTAGCCTAATTGAACCAGCCATATTAAATTACTAAAATCCAAGAGTTCATTTATATTTAGTGACCTCGAAAATCTCTATCTTAGTAAATACAATTTTAGAAAATAATATATATATCTTAGGTAGCTATAATATATCTGGGATTTTGATTTTTAAATTTCTCTTGTCAGATTCACGCTTATTTTCACACGCTGTGTGGTGTATCCTACAAGTTTAAAAAAAAAACACCACAATCTGTCCACTACATCCGCTGCAATTGTACTCAGTCACAAAAAAGTCCGTATCGTCACACTGTGTGACGCTTGATGCTACTGCCATATTTAGAAATCATTTTATTGCAAAATATTAATAAAATAATGTTCCTGTGCACTGTTTCTGCATAATATAGCATTACCATCGAAGCAAAAAATTCTCATAACGAAAAAAGTCTAAAATTGGCCGCTGAAGTGACCATCAATGTTTTGATGATACAAATATATTTACTCGTGGCTAATTTAAAAGTCAGAACTTTTCCATATACTAAAAAAACCAAAGAAACATACATTCTGCATTTGGCGTCTTTGTCAAAAGGTCGTTCTTGTCCGGACTTTTTTTTTTAAATTTAAATAATTATAAATGTAAGTTTATTTAATATTGTTTTTGCATACTTTTCTTTAATTCGCAATCACGTCTGGTATGCATGTATATAGAGAGTCAAATATTGTGATCGAGTTTTCGATCACTTCCAAACATCTGATCGGGCTGAAATTATGCACACACATACCCTAGGATCTGATAAGAATGTAATATAATATATTTGATTTTGTGTTCAATCTAATATGGTAGCCGTCACATAATGGCGTATTATATATTTCTTTAAAACCCCCTTAACATGGGTATTAAGCAATAGAGTATAGCAAGTGGGAATCAATAATCCATGTAAAGTTATGACAAATCCAATATCGTGGCTGTCACAAAATAACGGATCTCGTTTTCCTTCACAACCTTCTTAACATGGGTATCAAAGAAGGAGTCACGACAAGCAGGAGATAATATACTATGAAACGTTTTTCAGAATCCAATATAGTGGCTGTAACAATATGGCGGATTTTATTCCACTTTACAACTTCCTCGACATAAGTATCATATAAAAGGGTGTAGCGAGTAGGATACAGTAAGCTGTAATGTTATGCAGGATCTAATATAGCAGCTGTAACAAAATGGTAGATTTAAATTTTCTTTACAACTCCTTTGGCCTGCGTATCAAATAATAGAGCATGACAAGAAGGATACAATTAGATACTGTACGTCGGTATACATTTTATATTTTGTCCATTACAAAATGGCGGATTGCTTTTTAATTAGAACCTACTCGACACAGCTATAAGATGAAAGAAAATGACGAGTAAAATACAATAGGCTATGTAAAATTATTTAAAATTTCCTATGGTATCCATCACAAAATGGCCGGTTTATTTTTCCTTGGCATGTCCTCTATCTTGGGTCATAAATAAAAAGGTATGATGATCAGAATACAACAAGGTATGAGATATTATTAAAAATCTAAAATGGCAGAATACAATAGTATACGATAGTATGAGACTAGAACCATGAATTAATTCTACAGCAAACCGTACTTCTATACTAATTGCATACAAATGGCTATATACTACGAGCGTAGGACTCATCGCTAAATCCATACTGACACACACCTGGTGCTCTTTTCACCGTGGTCGATAATTTATTTGAACTGGTTTTTAAATTGGTAATTAAGTCACATTTAGGTCGTAATTGTGTGATGCATACCGTATGCAGCATACCGACTGAGGATGTCTCAAAGATGACTTCGGTAACGAGATAAAACCCATTGTCGTCTATGGATTCTAGCCTAAAGAGCCAGACGATATCTTTTTAAAATCTCAGGAAGGCTTTTCTTTAACTGGCATTTCCGTTTGTTGAACGTAAGGTTGTTGTCAATTGATAATTACCTGACAATTAGGCAAAGAACTTAGCTTATATGCTGATTTCCACATAATTTTGTATCATGTTGAAGCATGTTATAATTTGGTCGTTTACAATTGTTTATAATAAAATTTGAAGATTTGATGAAACATTTTTGAAAAGTAACTTAAAACTAGGGAGTACAAAATAAAATTTGCTTTGTACATATAACTTAAAGCACTCTTATTAGCAAGAAAAAGAATTAGTTTAAAAATGTTGACGTTTGAAAACTGAAATCAAAAGTATGGAAGCTGACGTGTAATTTAAAAAAAAAAATTAAATGTTTTACACCAAAAACATTAGTCACGATTTAAAAAATTTATAAATATGTTATACTACATATCACTTAATGTATATCAGATGATGCATATATTAGCGGTTTGATAATATTGTGACACACATAGACAAAACTTATCGTATCATAAGCAGATAGTTAAATTACTACACTATACAGTTTGATGAAAATTACTACATATGATACAAGCAGTCCTATTAAATACACTTTATAAGATTTTATAGAAGAGAAGAGTATCAACAAATATTATATCAGGACCAAAACTTTTCATTTAATAGTTAAATGATAACATTTTTTTTTTATAATTCAGAACATCTGGCAGCCATACTGAGACATATACAAGGGTGCGGTGCCCTCTGTCGTCTGCTACTCAAACTAGGATGCAACTCTATGGCACCACTTGATACTCCTTACAGCTAGTTTATGTATCTTAGTTTGTATAAATAACCCTATTGTTTTACAATTATTAAAACATTGTTAACCATAATATTCTCTTCCAATGTCATTGCACAAAATTTTAATAATACTACTGTCTCTATCATTTAGGGTGATGTTGCATGCAGAGCAAATATGAATGCTTTTATGGTCACCAATATGATTATAACTCAACTAACCAAAAAACTTAACACATGATAGTTCACACACCGTTCTGGAAGTTACACTTCTGTTATGCTCTCCCCAAGGCCCAGTACCCACTGTTTATTTTAACTACAGCTTACGATTAGAATGGCTAAAATGTATTTGCTGCATGCAGTTTTCTATACAAAGAGTGAAAATGGAAATTTGCTACTTTGCAAGAAGTAGTTCAACAGATTTTCTCTTTCTACCTATGATTTTTACTTTTCTGACGTTAGAGGGTAGTATGGAAAAAATTTTGTGAGTTTTGGCACTCAACACTAAAAGTGTTCGCAATATTTAGGCTCGTATTTATAGTTAAGTTGAAATCTTCTAATATCATTAATATTGAGGCATCAAAAGTCCATCTGCGATGCAATCACAAATCGATCAACTAACCTAACTAATGTTGATAAGTCTTCTTATATAATACAATTAGGATTTCCAACCGTAAAGTTGAAAACAGCACTATAGGATTTTACGCTCCATTATTCTGTTTGATAAAAAAAAGTATGCAATACACTGTTTTATTTGAAGGAGACAATCGTTTTATGAATGCTAAAGCAGCAGGAATAATGAAACAGAGCTTTGAGAATTAAAAAAAAAAGTTCAGTGTTCATTCAAATTTTGATTTTGAATCTTATCAGTCGTAGAAATCTTTCAAGCATCAAACATAATTATTAAGTTCTAAGAAATATGTATTCGAAACTATAAAAAAGGAAATACGGCTCATTTTTCCAAAATACCGTTTGTTTATTGTGTGCGACCTTTATGTACTTGTTTTCATATAAAAAAAGTTGGCAACTTTTATTACAATCCACTGCGTTTTATGTATTGAATGCCTGTTTCATTAATATACTCGTCATAGAAAAAACGATAGCTATCCTTACTAAAATTTTTAGTTATGCGATGGACATACTATAATGAAGTTGAGGCACAAATTACTGCTATGGTACTATAGCATTCCGTTAAAATTGTGTGCTGTGAATATAAAAATTTTCTCTTACAGCAACCAAACACAATTTCTATTATGTTTCAAGTTATTTTGTAGTTATATTTGCATCGTATTTCTGTATCTTTTGTTGAATTTTGATTTTTTTGTTGTACAAGAAATATACACTGAGAAGAAATCGGTGGTGCTGCTGCCACCGTAAGTATATAGACAGCACCAAATATCCGTGTTGTCACTGCTTTGAACTCCTGTTTAGTAGCTGCATAAATTCGATGCTGTTGCAGCACGGTACGAGGCAGGCTGTTGATAAGCCACATCATGTACTTACTGCATAAGTCCCGCGCCGCCATTGCACGGAGCGGCGCATTTGCAGCTCTGTTGTATTTACGATTGTACTCCATAATGATGACAATCTGTGTATTCATTACATGATACAAGCTTATACTGTTATAAAGATTGTGTTTGTCTCCAGACGTAAATTGTAAAACAGTATGCAATACTGTGTATCATAAGGAAAGTTAATAAATACAGTCTATTTTGATAATTTTCTTTTTTTTTACACACCCATCGTACACGTCTGGTTGTATTATGGCTTTATAAACATTTTCTCATGATTTCCATATTATTGAACGTAGTACAATCTTATTCAAAGTACAAAATGATACTAATATCACAGCTATGAGGTTGTACATGTTTGACTCTACTAGGCCTCTTTTGACAGAAAATTTTCGCACGTACTAAGCGTCGTCTTCGATTGATCCAAAATGACAGCAAGCACAAAAGGCACCACTCCAAATGCCTCAGTAACAAACTTTTCATCTCTCTATTTTGCCTGACCATCAAAATTCCGAGAGTCGGGCGAATAGATTTCTCCTCTAGTGTGGACTTTTTTTTCTTTGCTGCTTCCACGACATTGTAAAGTAGTCATGCTGTTACTGTTGAAACAATCCGTGGTTAGTAATTTCTAAGTCCTAAGTAACTTAAATATTATAATAAAATGAAAAATAAAAGACCTGTGTACGCTCAGTCGAGTGAGGTGTCACGAGCTCACACAAATCATGTGGTGAGCTGTATTACCATTACATTTCAGTTATCGCTTATCATTTCCAGTCAAACCACGTTGCTGGTTCAAGTTCCGATGCTGCGAAGTATACAGGAGGACTGCAAACATACTGTAGGTTGGAGCATCCGATCATGGACAGTGCATTGCAGTTAATAATCAAAAGAAAACTGCAGCTGCCAATGGTCCAGATGTAGGACAAATCACCGTACTCTGCTTTCTCCATGACAAAGTTGATGTAAAATCCAATGGACTGCAAATAATGTTGAAACATCAAAACTTTCGCATACTTATCTTGTTAGATATGGGTATAGTTCCTGGTAGAACCCCAAATCGTTATGCAGTATCCAGTGTACACATTTACAAGACAAAATTAACTTTTTGTCAAAGTTTTCCAAGCCTTTCAAATGACTGTCCCAAATTTATAGTTTTTAAATGTGCTACTTTGATAGATATTAGAAAAAAATTTTTGTTAGGCATACAGCTCGTGGTAGTCTGAGTGCAGACCGGTAAATTTCCCTATTGTTACCTTACGCTTTGACTTAAGATGTTTCAAAGTTTGGTGAAGTCTCGTTGTCAAAGCTTCGGTAACCTTAGTCAAAGTTAGCCATGGACAAAGTTTGGAAAAACAATAAATTTTTTACATGGTCACTGGAAGGTACTAGGCCTTTTTTGACGTTGAAGAATAATGTAATATAGTTATTAGTGAGTCCTGAATAATGTGTGATCTTTTTTTAGGTGTTAATAACGCAAGAAGCATTTTTCTGTAAATAACAAAGATTTATTACTTTATTTAAACATACAATCAACTACTTAATCTAACTACTAATCCTACATGTAAATAACAGAGAAACAACATTTAATGTTATTATTCACAATTTCTTCCTATAATAACTGCTACAAATTTTACTTCATTGTATTCAGCGTGGCTTAATTAGTGATACTGATCGCCACGTATGATTTTATTAATCTCCCTGTATATTCAGGGATCTACCTTACTGATATAATCACGCGTGTACCGATCTAATGCCGCGCGTAATTTAAATAGGCTAAGGATAACATCCTTGTATATGCGTTCTGTTAGTGATATAAACTGTTCTTCGCCTTGTTGATGTGCAAAATATTCAATTAACGGTATTGGGCTTAAAATTTTCGTGATCTATTATAGTTTTTTATGCCGTATCATGATATATGATTTTTTAATGTCTGACCTATTTTACTTGTCACAATATGGTAACTGTCAAATTTCTTCGCTTCATTTGAATATAACTTTAAGGAAAACAAAGACTTTACCATAACTATGGACTTCCGAGATGTTTTCAAAATCACTGATTACGAAAAATATGTTTAGTATTTCACTGATGATAGCACGTCTTGGGTATGAAAAAAAAAGGGTTTTTGGGATTGAAATCTACAAATAGGGATTATTAGCAACAGATTAATGTATGATTGATAAGGATAAAAGTAATTTTACGAGATCACAGCCCGTGACAAGAATAAAAATCAGGGTTTTTGGGGTCTCTGATTACAAATTTTTTAATAATTTTACACAATTACAAGATGACAAGCCCATGATGACCTTAATCCATTTGAAAAGGTGTTAAAACAGTTTAAAAGCTATCCCTTTTGCTCATATAATTTAATCATATTCTATTTACATAGAAAGCTTTGTGTTCGAAATTAGTTAGATTTATGAAAACAATATCAAGCTTATAAGAGTAATTAACTTTAGAATATCAATAAGTCCTATTTCTATTTTATTTATTTACTTTATTAAAAAGGTGGTCAGTAAAAGTGATACAATACCAATGTATAAATAAGCTTATAAGTAAGTTGATAATCCTTCAATTTTATTCGTATTTACAGAATTAAAACTTATCGTAGTCATCAACTATATTGGATAAAATCTTGTTTTGTCCAATGCGGCATCTGTTTTTTTTATTACAATGTCAAAGTCAGATATTTATTCCTTATTTATCTGAAAAAAAAAGTTTGCTCCACATGTTTAAAAGAATTCTATAACATATGTGAAAGCGATGATATGTCATGGGAAGAATTAAACGAATCTATAACTGATAAGCTTACAGAGCAAGTCGTACTGCAAAGCCAAATGATTCTAGACTAATATTTGTGTGACTTTGTAACTGAGGTAAAAGACAGTTTAAGCAAAAATAAAATCAATGTGCTTAACTTCGATGAGAAGTACCACAAAAAAATTTTTCAAAAAAATATACAAAAGATTCAAAGAAGCACACGCTGTACCAAATATTTTTAAGTGTCGTAGTTTTTCTGTTGATGACGTAAACATATTTATACAAATTGGTATTCAAAGAAAACAAATGCAGTATAATAATCGATGAACCAAGAAAACGTAAAGTGATTGAATATAGGAACTGCAAGTGTATTAACGATCCCTTTTTAAGGCGGCATGACGTCCAAATTGATTATACTACCTGTTCGTGGTACATATTACGAAGAACTCATAAATGACTCTTCAAGATATTTTTAGCAGTAATACGTAATTTTGTAACGAGGTGAAATGGCCAGCGGCCGAAATCCCCGTTCTTGCAGCGCTTTCACTATTAAGCACATATAAATATGAATGCTGATGCTCGAAAGTTTTCCGCAATTTGTTTTTTTTATGTGCTGAGCGGAACGAAGAAAAGGACACCAGCTGACGACAGGCAATGCCATAGCAACACGGCAGCAGCGGACTTGCGTGCAAGAGAATAACAGGACGCGCGCGCGAGGTATTGTACACGCAGCAGCGGCTGCGTCGTAGAGAAGAGAGAGACGGAAAACACAGGGACGACGGGCCGCTCTATCAATGTCGTACGCGAGTCAGTCTCGGGTCAAGCACCTTAGGGTGTGCATCGGGATGATTTTGTCTTCAGTCACTCACCATCCTTTTTTAAGTTAGCTGTGCACGAGGGACGTATGCGCTGCGCGTGTTTATTAAGAGAGGGGTGCCGAGGGGTCAAGAGAAGATCGGTCGTAAGGAGCGCAAAGAAAGTGCGGGAAAGGATAAGATTGGCGAGAGGACGGTACGGGGACGAGCGAGTGTGCTAGAGTAAGAGAGAGAGAGAGAGAGTGGTAAACAGTTGCCGAGTGAACGAGATGCTGCCGTGCAGCTGTGCGCCAGGAATCCAAAGTCTCAACAGCAAAAGAAAGACAGAAAGAGAGAAGCGAGAGCTGCCTGCCTGACCGGGAGAAGGCCCTGCTGAGCTGCAGCCGTGCGCCGGGTGCTGGACGACAGCGGCGTCGACAGGACGAGTGACAGAGAAGCCCAAACCAACGGTTGCCGCCGTCGGCCGTACTTCGGACACCCACGCTGCTGTCAACGCGAGTCGAGGTAACGTACCCTTTTTCTTCGCGCGCGCGGGACGTCAACGAGACCATAGCCGGGCGAGAGGGACGTATTTAGAGCGCGAGGCGAATAGGAGTGAAGAGAGAAAAAAAAAGAGGACGAGACGGATGCACGAGACAAAGAAGGGCCGAAGAAGAGTAGAGAGAGAGAGAGAGAGACAAAGGACGAGATGGAGACGTGAGACGGATAACCCGGGGTAGTTGGAGAGAAAGGACGAGAGATTGGGAAGGACAGACGACCAAGCAAGACAAGGATCGTGGGTACCGCGGTGACGTGGTGCAAGAGCAGGAGCGGTAGACCGCTCGGACGAGCACGCACTCGCGCCCTCTGCTACGCAGGGCAGAGACGCTGTAGCACGGCGGCCTTGGGAGCCATCTTATGTAAATGCCTCAATAAATCGGAATCGAAAATATAATTTTAGTGCTGTGCGTCTTATTTTCATACTCATGTGGAAAAGGAGTATTTCAACGCGAACCCCCCTTTTTTTTCAGGTACGAAACCCGGACAGCAGAGGGACATTAGGACAAGACGGACGAGATAGGTAGTATAATCACCTGCGTTTGCCCTCCTTTCTTCTAGGTGCAGGTCCAGTGTATAATATACGTGAGACTAACGATAATTTATGTGAGATTAAAGAATATTGAAAATATGAATTCCAAGATAGTAGTTATTTTCACAATCTTAAGGGAGTTCTTTCATGACTCCTGAGTCAAATGCGCGACTATCAAATAAATTTTAACTAAAACTGCTTAAATTCAAACAATTATTAGTAAATATTAATCATTGATTTAATTAAAGTACACACTCGAAATTTAAGAGCATAATGTTACATACAAAAGTTTCTTGTGATCGTTTTGTAAAATTGCGTTTAACCTTAAAATATCAGCAGTCGACGCTTTTAACATAGGCCATGACAGTGTGTGCTGCGTTTCTACCAATATCTTTTGATTAAGTCCGTGTACCTTTACATCATGAGATGTCAGTTGGTTTAGAATCGCATAAGCTTTCTTAGGTTCGTTTTTCATTTCGTTTTGTTTCGTAAAAGTGAAATAATTTTTGTAAAGAACGTCAAAAATATACTACCCTGCATAAGAGCTCATGATACTTGCAATTTTTAGCAGGCTTTTTTTCGCGTTTTCGTACGCTAACCTCATTTTAAATTATTAGGGAGAGTAAAGTATAACTCAATAAACAATCCCTTAAAATTTTGTTCAATTCCGTTCACAATTATTTCCTAAAAAAACTACTTAAATATCGACTTAAATTAGCAATCTTCAAAATTTTGTAATACCAATGACCGTGATTCTCGTAATTAAAACGTGCTATAAAATCGAAAAATGATCCTAATTGTTATTCATCCATCACTTTCCCATTATTAACCCTTTTGAGCGGCTATTCTGGATTTGCTATCTTGCAAGTTTGTAAAATTGATGAGGGATTTGTAATCAGCGACCCCAAAAACCCCTATTTTTATACATAACACTTGCTATAATCAGTAAACTGATGAAACCTCGTGAAAATGGTAATTTTACTCGCGATTTTGAACTCACCATCCTGAACCTTTTAAAATCCGACATCTTTTTCGTAATCAGTAATTCCAAAACATGTAAGAAGTCCATAACAGTGGTAAACATTTCGTTTTCCTTAAGGTTATATTTAAATGAAGCCAACAAAATTGACAGTTACCATCTTTTATAAAGTAAAATATGTTAGCCTTTAATATAATAAAATATTTTCTTACGGCTTAAAAAACTGTACTATACAACAAAAACTGTATACCCAATAACGTCAGTTTATCTTAATAGTTGATGTGCGAAGAGGGGTGACTGATTTGACAGAGAATGCTATAAATAAAAATATGTATGTATATACATATATACAAGGATGTTATCCTTAGCCTATTTGAATTACGCGCGGCATTAGATCGGTACACGCGTGATTAGATCGGTAAGTTAGATCCCTGAATATACAGGGAGATTAATAAAATCATACGTGGCAATCAGTAAGACTAATTAAGCCACGCTGAATACAATGAAGTAAAATTTGTAAAAGTTATTATAGAAAGATATTGTGAATGATAACATTGAATGTTGTTTCTTTGCTATTTACAGGTAGGATTAGTAGTTAGATTAAGTAGTTGATAGTATTTTGAAATAAAGTAATAAATCTTTGTTATTTACAGAGAAATGCTTCTTGTGTTTTTTACACCTAAAAAAAGATCACACATTATAAGACAACATTCTTGTTGTAAATCGCAAGATGGATAAACTGAAGTTCCATTTTAAAGGGCTCAGTGCCTCAGATAAATAATCAAACATTTTAGGCGTCACTATAATTACCACACCTGATGGCCACCTTTATAGAGTTCCCAATGAATGTCTAATATACTAAGACATGAAGAGCTAATTAAAGCACCTGCATATAGCACACTAAAAAAGACGTGCACAAAAAGGGGCCAAGTAAGAAGAATTTCGATTACTTTAACTAAAGAATTAACATATTAGTATTGTGATAGTGATGGGAATATACGTTTTAATAACGAATATTTAGAGGAAATAGTTAAGAATGTCAACATAACCTCTAATCCCTCAGAACAGTCATTAATACAATTACTAGAGAAATTACTCGATAAAAAGGAAGAGAATTCTGAAGAAAAAAGTACTGGAAAACTAGCTAAAGAATTCATTATTGAAAAATTTGATGGAAAAAATTCAAATGCTGATCAATGGATAACTGCTTTTGAGAAAAAATGCAAACGGTTCAATAAGAATAAAAGTGAGAAAAAAATTGCAATTTTGAAATCTTTCATGGATAAGAGTGCTGCAGATTGGTACAGTTGTACACTGCTCAAACTTACAATTGAATCAGAATGGGAAAAGTGGAATAGTACATTACGGCGCGCTTGTTTTACTTTTGTGCCCGAGTCTCGTATATTATTTTTCTTGCCGAGGGCGCAAAGTGCAATTTTGCGCCCGTGGGCACATTTTGGGCCCGAGAAAATACTTTGCGCCCTGAAAAGTGGTTTCAAGGGCCCAAAGTGCGGCCTGAGGGCGAAAAAGCTCTGCTGCACTTTGGGCCCATGGTAAGAAAAGAAAATTTTTGTAATACTTTTGCTAGTAAAGGTTGGTCTCTAGCAGTGCTGCCAGACCGTGCGGTAGTGTCGCTCGTAGTAGAGTAAGGTAGAGTAGAGGCTCGTGGCTATTGGCCGGAGCCTCTAAAGTACAGCTCGTAAGAGTCTTCCAAACCAAACCCCGCTACTCTAGCTCCTCCCACCACCTATAGGTATATATAACCCAAGCCCGTAAGCATACCTTATGTACTACATCTGTTCTGCAGTAACCAGTTGCAGTGGTGGTCGAGCGGACTAGCGACTCTCTTACTTTTACTAGGCAAACCTTCGAATCTTGGGTCAGGAAAATTTTTTTTTATTATATCTTTTTCCACACACTTTTTGATTATGATAGTTAATGTACATTTCAATTTATTTCTGATTATTTTCGCTGTGGGTAAGATATGATATCAAGTAAGTTCACAGATGCCTTATTAAATTATTACAAATGTAATATATATATGGGAATCGAACTCTAACAGTATATTTTATTGTTAAATAACTCGTTAAATAAATAAAGTGTGTGCTTTAAACTAATGTTGCCTTAATATTTATTTAAGTTTGTTATACAGTGTCAAGACAAATTAAACTCAAAAAATATAATTGAATTACTTATTGACGTTGTTACTGTCTCTGCTTCAATCTGAGAGATAATTTCAGCTTAGTTAACAAAATTTATAAATTACAACGAATAATTAAAACATTGGAAGTTTGCCAATACATATATCTTAATCTTATGATTTCGTTATACATAAAGTC
>JAPYYV010008663.1:0-12461 GCA_030522625.1 Copidosoma aretas | reverse complement strand
TTTTTTTCATCGCCAGATTTTGCTGAAAAAATCTGTCGCGCCGCCGTCACCGCAATTGAAAAATTTTCATTTCGGTCCCCATAATGGGAAAGCCAGAACGCGCCATAAGAAGCTTCGCTTCAAAAATTTCGCTCTCGTAAGGTAATTTTGCAATTTATTTTTATAAAAAATTATTTATTACATTTATTAATAAATTAGGGAATAATTTCCATAGTTATTAACCGTGATCCTAGAATTTCACGAGTCGTGATATTCTGGTTTAATGTTTTATATAGTAATCCCAATATATTTTATGGACGTGTCCAGCCACCTGGGCACCTTCCATTGTTACGCCTCTGGCTGCCATCCAGAAGAAATTTTAAAAGTATCCAGGCGAAAAACAAACCCTACTTATGTCAAGGGACACCTGATTATGATGATTTATTCAGCACTGCAAAAGTCAACCACACAATTTGATTTATAAGACACGATTTCCATAGTATAGTGCGCTATCTACGCCTACGTACAAACTCGAACAAAAACAATAAAGTAAAGGAAATTATTGTTGATATCTTAACAAATAGGTGATAAATTAATAAAATCCTAAAATAAAAATCTTTATTTATTGCAATTTCATATCAATCTCTATTTTCTTTCTATGAGAATTTCTTCGTGATAAATTTTTTTTTATGTTAAAAGAAAAAATTAAATAATTCTTGGACTATCACGGGAGTTCACTGGTGGCTAACCTTGTTTACGTAGTATGCGAAAGACATGCTCGATCGAGTTACTACAGCTCGCCATTGCCAGCAGTAGCGGTCTGCTTTTATAAATAGGAAAATCATGGCGATCATTCATTTATTATTGATTTCACCAGCTATGAATAAATATATGTCCTATTGATCCGTAATCGTCAGATCTTTTACGATTCAGAAATAAAATCATAATCGACGATGGCTGCTGGTGTAGTACAATGTTTCGTAGCTGATATCTTTACGTAATACCACGCACGCGGTAGCTCGACGTTTTCCACACACGTGTCAATAACAGACGCTAGACACAGTATGTCCGTATTACGCGCAGACAAGAGCGAGAGTGTCTCTCTCGCTGGCTCACATGTGTTCGCCGCCCAAGTGCCCTGTATGCCTATATATATCGGTGTGCGGGCGTATCCGCTGTTGCGTACCATACATACCGACTGTCTACGATACATCTAATAGCTAGTGTAAGTTGGATCGGGTTGAGGGGCATGGGATGAGGTAGGATTGTTGAGCGTCTTACCGCCTCTCCTCTCGTCTGCTGATTACTCTGACGTAGATTCGCCACGTCACACCACACATTTTTTGTATTAATAGCTTTGCCAGATTAACTTCCTTACCTGAATGATAAGCAATAGATTGACACAAATCTTGGTTGAAAATTTACTTGCGAAGCGCATCTACACTAACTCTTATGCGACAAACATTTTAAAAAACTAAATTGTCACTTGGAAGGAAAAAGGCATAAATTTAAAAAGCTCTAACGAAAGTACTTTTTTTACAAGCCGTCAGCGAGTTATCAATATCAGATGAGCTTTTTCTTCACAATCAATTTGACATAGTTATCAAATAAAAAAAATTTACCACCAGAATACAAGTAGTCCTGTGAAGTTATTGAAAATCCAATGTGGCGACGAAAACCAAATGGCGGATAAGCTTGTACATTACAACCCACTGGACATGGGTATTAAATGAAAGCGCATTACTGGTATGAAACAAGACAATATATGACGTCATATAGAGTTACATGTGTTAGCCTGAATGAGATGGCTAATCACTTTTTGTTCAAAAATCTATGTTTATCTAAAAAAAACCGATGGTTACTAACTAGACACTTAAAGAATTGTTTCTAATTTTTAACGTAATTTATCAACACGTGTAAGAGCATCAGCAAGTTAAACGCAAGTACTTTATCCACTTCCGAGTATTTTCTTCATGACTGTTATGACACTTGTAACACTTTCATCTTTGATCAACCGTTACTTGTAAACAAACCAACTGATGAAAAAAATCAAAATAGTATTTGAAGGATGTAGCTTCAACTCTATTATAAGCTTGATTATAGTTGTCTATATTCAAATTCAACGAAGACATTACAATATAATGCAGCACAAAAAGCTATAAAATACCGAAAAATTTTTGATGAATTAACAAGTTGATTGTTTCCAATTGAATATAACTTTTGGACGATGTCGAAGAGTGACGTAAATTGTTTACGACAGTAATATACAAAAAGTATTGATATCAAAAGAGTTCCTCCCAAATTTTATGTTTTCCATGATGAGTTACGAGCTCGAGTCGGATCTTTAAAGTGATAAATAGTTTATTTTATAGTACGTTTACGAACGAATAAACATCTTATTGCTTAGTGTTTGAGAAAAAATGTCACACAAGATGAATAATTTAGAGTAACAGTCGTAGCTTAGTTGGTTTATGCGTATGTTCTTGGGCAGCTGCGTTACGGTTGTTGAAGTGAGGTGCAGGTTCGAATCCCGATCAAGTCAACTCGGAAAATGTTTTCAAAGTTGTTTCCGGCTGTAATTTGTTCGGACGTCTCGCGGCTCGTTCTGCATCACTGAGCGACCCGGAGATGAGCTCCGTAGGTGCTCTGGATAGATGCAGGAGTATTTGGGGTATGGTGGGGGTACGAGGGTGGAAATAGGTTCCGCATTACAGGGCGCACCGCGGCGGCGCGGGTGGTGGGATTCGAGGGTGCTTTGGGTAAGTGCGAGACTTTTTAAGGAAATGTGGGATCTGGGGGTAATAAGATGGGGAGGGTAGGTAGGACACGGATTATACGGATTAGTGGGTAATGTCAGAGACTGAGGTAAAAGGGGTTATAGTTGGGGTTAGAATCAACACCCTCCAAACCAAGCCAGTAGCGGGTGCCCGTAAAAACCAATTCGAGTTAGTGTACAAGTAGGAATATACTTTAAAAAAAAAAAGTTGAATATATTTGTTAGCGTTTTTTCTGTGATGCTCAAAATACCTGAAACAAGGATATTTTTAGAATTTTTAAAAACACTTATAAACAAAGTTGTATTTTTTTTTACCGTAACAGGTAAGCTTTTATCATTAACATGTTCCAATTTTACGACACAAAATGAACAAGTTCGTCTTATTTTCAAATTCTTCTAGACATATCTTCTTTTTTTTTAGTCCAGACCAAATAAATACTGACAATACTGAGTTCCACTTAAAAAATCGTTCAGATGAAACTTTAAAATCGTCATTTTATCATTTTTGTTTAAAAATTATCGTTCAACATCTCTTTTATACCAATAAATGTACCAGAATCATAAACATTACTTGAAACCATGGAATCTATACGTATTAATAAGTAACATAAAAGTTAAAAGTCTCGTGAAGTTACTTATATACTTGCAAACTCTTAAATAAAGATATGGTGTGCATAGGCGCTCTCTTATTATCATATAAGTTATCATCAAGTTATCATACGGAGCACTATCTCCCATCGGTAACGTATTAAAATGCGAATTCAAAACTTTTGAAACTTACTGTTATCTTAACTTATGTACAGATAGAGAAACTAATTCAGGTTGTTGCTTCACAAAATTGTATGTTCATTGGTAAATTAGTATTTCTCTGTTAAAAAACTTAGAAGGATGATATTTTCAAGTGCAATGGATCACATATATAGTTTTATTTTTTCTTACAATATTTTCCTAATTTATCCTCTAGAACAGTAAGGGAAAATGAATCTAGCTTTAAAATCGTCCCTTTCGAAAAATCTCGTGTTTAAACAAAATGTTGAGGATCGTTAAAAATCTTCAGATTTCCAGAAATTTTCCGAAATATTCGAAATTTTTTAGATTTCCCGATTTTGTTTCATACGTCTCGAAAAATGTTTAGGATAAGTCTGATTCTTTGTAATAGTTTAAGAGATTTCCTAAAACATTATATGTTATTTTTAGGCATGTCTTGACAATTTTTTTTTTAACTATCGTTGAATATTCAATAGCCAACGAAAACTTTGAACTCGTTACTTTAGTTTTGTGACACTAATGCTAACTCACACTTCACTTTTATTTCTAATTGTGATTGATATTTGCTTTTCCATTCTGTTTGGTTTCAAACCTTATTGTTCGCTGTGATGGAGCCTTTTAAACTTAAAATCGTGCCGTTTATATTGTCGCGCACTTTCACTTGCAATTATTTGTTGAGTTTTATTTCCGTGGTCACTCATACATGTGCTCCAAGCAATATATGATAAGCCCTTCCACGTACACATCCTATATTTTCAATCATATCGGTCATTTCAAATAAACGTAGCTTTTTGAATAAAAATAGATTTGCCATCTCTTCTAGGCTGACATATGTAACTTCATACGACGTCATATAGACGGTCCTCACGAAAAGTAGCTGTGAGAGTATTTTATCGAAAAGTAGCTACCTTACGAAAAATAATACTGCCATTAGATTTCTCACGAAGCGTACCACTTGTGTCAATTCTCTCGCGATAAAGCACTGCATTCCATTCTTTTGCTATAAGTAGCACTACCATCGCATTTCTAACGATAATTAGCACTGTCATTAGATTTTTTACGATAAGTAGTACTGCTAACATGTTTCTGAAAAGAAGTAGCACTTTGCATGCAGTAAACATAAGAAAAAATTTAATATGTTCTGTATGAAGAAAATTGTTTGGTAAAGAGTAGCTCTGCTGAGGAAACACTTGGGATGAGTACAGTTTCTTGGATACATATACAAAAAATAATATCTAAGGAATAAGCAAAACTTTACATAATTTTCCACGTTCTTGGCCCACTATGCGCCCGTGTCAGTTGCGAGTGAGAGCTGCTACTTTAATTCATATATACACCAAATCGGCAAGAAAAGTCGAACCAAAAACTAGCCGTTTCAGACTGCCAACTTTGAGCTGTAATTGACCTCAAGCGCAATTCCGAAACAGCGCCCCCAGTCGAGAGATTTAAAAACGATAGGTCATGATTAGAAGAGGACAGTACTATTTTGCATATGCTTCCGACTCCATTTACTAGATGGCCAAGCCTCAAAATCGCTTCTCTGCAAGTGCAAGAATACTAATTCATAGTACTGTCCTCTTCTTGTCATGACCAATCGTTCCTAAGTTGCTCGTGTAGGCGGCGCTGTTTTAAAATTGCGTTCGAGGCCAATACCTTGAGCCTTGCGATCACAGTATCAAATACTTTTAAGTGCCCTCCCACCACAAAAATTGCGTTGTGATGCTGTACGATAGAGCATGCCTGATGGTAAATACATTCAGATTTATTGCATTACCAGTCATTACGGTCCATGCATGCCAGATATTTTCAGTGTAAATATGTACGTATGTATGTCTGCTTAAATATAGGTGTACGCATGGATACATGCTTGTACCTATGTATGATGTAAGTATGCATGTGTATGCCTACGTATAATCAAACCTAAAATTAAAATGTGGAAAAATTTGTTTTGGATCATTGTAATTATTATTTGGGAGACATTGCAGCAACATAATTTTTCTCTTTAGAGTCATTTGAGGACAAAAATTTAAAAAATTGCAAAAAATTGGGATTTCTTAACTTTCTAAGTGTGGTTTGAAGTGAAAAATATTGACTAATAGGTCCCATTTATTGGCAAATGATTTCTTAAAGCCTAGACTAACTTGAGAGAATCTTACACAGGGGTTTTAAAAAACTCAGGGAAAGATGTGCCACATGCATGTAATTTTGTTTGCATGTGTATGTTATAACCAAAATTTTTATGTATGCGAGATTAACTACATATATGTTGAGATGTCTGTATGTATTTATGCAGTATTTTTGACATTAATTAAAAAACAAAATAATTTTATGTGTTCATATTTTTTTAATATTATTTGCTTTTTTTTCACTGAATTTCATTACTCAACAGGAGAGAATCTTATGTCGTATTATGTATTTATACCCATATCAAGGGTAAACCAGGGAATTAAACTTATTTCTTACGTTTAAACAATTTTTCAGTATTTCCAACGGATTTCAATTTCATTAACCTAGCAACTTTTATAGTCTTCTAAGATCCTAAATGAGTAGACAACTATAAAAACAAGTGGTTCTGCATGATTACCGCATGGTAAAGTGAAATAATCATATTATACGTTTTATCTAAGATACGAAAAAAAACCAGATATATTTTTAAAACCTTTGAAAAATTATTAAAATAAAAGAGAGTAAAAATACTTAAACAGTAAGAAACAAAAGACTTAAGAACAATTGTAAGATAATATTGTACAATTTAAATGAATAATTGAAAAAAATGAGTAAAAAATGTGTGAAGAAAGGTCGAAGACAACTAATACATGGACAAAAAACTAAAATTAGTTTCATATAACTATGGAAGTATTTAGCAAGGTATAAGAATTATGTAAAGGAGTAGCTGTCTGTTAGCTGCTATTAAATTTCTATTTATTATCGCTGATGTTTACGATGAAAAATCAATTAGCATTAGATTTCCCAACATGGCTACTAATTTGTTTCCAAGTATCTAGATAGTCTCGGACTTGAAATTTTTGCTTCATAGTCAACATTTTTTTATTGTTTCTAATGTTGTTTTTGAGCATGGGTATATTTATTTACTAAAGCTATATTTAGGATTTTTAAATATATAATAAAGCAAGCGGATATACGTAAGCTAACAACTTTCTATACGTATAATTTTAATAATATTAGTAAATAACAGATAAGTGTCAAAAATGTGGAGATAAGTGTTAGTACATGGACCGCATTATCTTAAACCGTCTACATAGGAGTACCGATACGAATACACGCTTGTAATTCTATTAAGTTACCAACACAACGGATGATAAAACTAAGGCAAAGTTAAAGATGTGTGAGCAGTAGGGCGGCTGGTCTGTATTTGTGGTAATGTTGGGGGCTGCGTGGACTGTGTTGTGGTATTGTTGTGTCTATGGTAGTATGGCGGGTGTTGAGTGGGGGGTCATGGGGTCTAAGAAATTAGAAAAAATCTTTGACGTTAAAACACTGAGAATACGGACAGTATTAACGAATTTTTGCGTAGAGTTCGTCGGAGGTGCCACCAACCCTCTACGCCTCGCTTCACAAAATTACGGGAAAATTTTTTTGGTTTTTTCTGCGTTCCCAAACAGAAACTACCCTAATAATAGGATAGTATTTCATAAAACTACCAGAAATAACTGGCCTACAGCCAAAAGTCACAAAGGAATTTGGACAACGGTTTCAAGAAGATCTTGATATATTTTAGAGATATCTTACAAACAACTTAAGTCATATGTATGTTTCTTGTCGATTTGACTATAATTTGCGGCCTTAGTTTGACCTATCTCTCGTTGTAAGGGTAATTCTACGGTAGGCGAATCGTCTTACAGTACATTTGGTTCACAAATAACATGCAAACTAATGACGCAGCGCGTATGTTAGTAAATAAATAATTCGTAAATGATAACCTATAACCAGTCATATTACTTATAAGATATTCTGATGAACTGTCAATCAATCTTTTATCGAAAAAACATTTAAAAATTTTTAAATGTTCAAAAGACGTTTGTCAAATTGTATAAAGTGTTCGTAACATTACAAGGGGTTTTTTGATGTTATTAGTTAAATTGCATGTTTCATGTGAACTAAAATTAATGCAAAAAATACAATACAAAGCTGTAAAGCCCAACTAGTATATGTAATAAATACATGTGAGTCTAGACATACACATCATTTTATTACGATAAAAAATACGTTCCGGTTTTTGAAAATCATGTTTTTTTGTCTGATTCTCCCACATCAATAATCGATTTAAAAATTCCTTAATATCTACCATTTGTCAAGACTTTTTAAAACTGAAAAAGATAATTTTTGAATTGAAATCATTAATTCATGGCATAAAAATTCCTTAAAAACCAAGTTTTTTATAAAATAGCAATCGTACTTTTTTTGCACAATGGGCTAAAATATATTATAGTATATCACAGCTGATGTAAACACCGTATACTGTACATTAAACCGCCGCTTGATGTACGTATACTTATACAGTTGCATATGTATACATCTATATTAGATGCATGCGTGGAGCACGCAATTATCCCACTCCAGTATCGAATCACAAGAGCCCGTGGGCAAAAACACACAATGGCTGTGCGTTTCTCCCGAGGCTCGAGCTCGTGCAATTTCCGCATGGACGCGCTGGTGCTAAGGCATGGTCTGACAAGGGGTCAGTTCTACACAGACCGATTCTACACGAAACGATTTTGGTATATCTACATATATGCAAAAAGCATTGCATGTAGAATCGGTCTGTGTAGAACTGACCCCCAGTCGCATGGTCTCTATGCGTGTTTTGCTAAGTTGTGTATGATTTTTCTGACGACGAGCTGCCCTACGATCAACATACAGCGCAGTTATGCTTAAACAGTATGCAGTAGACGCAAGGCAGATTTCGTGCATTAGCCGCGAGGGGGATTTTTTGCTGCAATCCCACATTTTTTCTTTCCGTGTACACAACTTGATCTCAAGCTACTCAAATCTGATAAGCTACAACCCAATCTTGAAAACTG
Source organism: Copidosoma aretas (assembly GCA_030522625.1). Lineage (NCBI taxonomy): Eukaryota > Metazoa > Arthropoda > Insecta > Hymenoptera > Encyrtidae > Copidosoma > Copidosoma aretas. The sequence continues at coordinate 3,896 of JAPYYV010008663.1, read as the reverse complement.
TCTCCCTAAAAAATTAAGGGTTATACTGCCTCTTAGTATTTCGAAAATAATTTTAAATGGTTTGCCGTTTAAAATTATACAAAAAGATCTACCTGTTTTTCTTGTCGTCTATTGGCTAGAAAAAAACCGCTGCGAACAAATTAGCACAAAACTTCCTAAACAACATTATTCTGCAATCATTGAACTGAAAAAAATATTAAATTTATTATTAGAATGATTTGAAATGTTAAAAGGAGCTATTTTCATGCTCTACAATGTGGAATTATTTCGAAGATGATATTATAATTTTTACTCGTATTGTACAAAAATATTGTTAAAACTATTTAAAATTAAAAACAATTTAACGAATAATTAGAACTTAGTACGAAACTCCATATACACAATACAATTACCTTGTAGTTAAAATTTTATATAATCATATAAAGCTAATCAATTATCTATAGAATATAACTATGATGAAATAAAATTTAATTTTTTTCACTTCAAAAACAGCATAAACTGTTTTTTTGGCATTAACAATTTTTATAATAACCTTGATGGGTTGTAAAACGTCAAATCTTTTGGTGACCTTATATAAGTATAAAAAGCAACATTAAGAGCCCTAGATCATGAGAATCATTTAAAGATTTCTGAGTTGTAACTTATTTAACAAAAAAAATTGTAGATTTTCTTAAATAAAAAAAGGCACGAAGCGAATAAAAATTTCAATTTTAAATGAAGCTGTTTCAATGCTATATGAGATAGAACTATTAAAGGAATCGAATTTCAATTGTTTTACCCTAAAAGTAGCAACAAACCGCTTTTTGGACATAAACAATTGTTATAAGGTATAAAACAAAGGTATAAAACTTGAATTTATCTTTATCAATTAATGCAAGGATATCGAAACAAACATTTTAAGCCTTAAATCATCATAATCACTCGAAAAGTTTTTAGCATATAAGGGATTTTCCATAAAAATCTTAGTATTTTTCAAATAAAAACCAAACAAAATATTTTATCAAAAGGATTCGAAATAGAAAATAGGGCTACGTCGAAGCTCTATTGCATGTTGCTATTTAGAAATTCTAATAAATTTTTTTTCACCCTTGAAGAAGTAAAAAAACCTGTTTTTTGCTATAAAAATCGTTATAAAGATCTTAATAAGGTTAAAACATACATTTTTTTTTCAAGCTGCCATAGGGACAAGAAAACAAAAATTTTAAGCCCAGGGTCATTGAAATTTACCGTTGGGTTCCTGAGATATGACTGATAATATACTCACACACACACACACACACACACACACACACACACACACACACACACACACACACACACACACACACACACACACAGAGAGACTTTTTCTTAAAATGGTTTTCTTTTTCGTCTAAATGCTTAACATTAAGACGATAAGATTATTGCTTTCTAATAGGGGAAGCTTTGTATCGGTGAAAAAAATTTTATTCTAGGAACACGTTAGAAATGTTGTATACAGTGTCTAGAATGAAGCACTACGATTTTTTTGAAAATGTCTCTCTGTGTGTGTGTGTGTGTAAACGTAAACGGTCATATCTCAGGAACCCAGCGGTAGATTTGAATGATTCTGGGCTTAAAATTTTGGTTTTCTCGTCCTCATAGCGGTTCGAAAAATATTTACGTTTCATACCCTATTAAGGTTTTTATATCGATTTTCATAGTCAGAAACAGGTTCTTTACTTCTATCAAGGTAAAAATTTTTTTTTCGAATTTCTTAACAGTAACATCTGATAGAGCTTCCAAATAGCCCTATTTTTCATTTCTTATCATTTTGATAAAACATTTTGTTTAGATTTTATTTAAAAAATACTAAGATTTTTGTGGAAAATCCCTCATATTCAAAATCATTTGAGTGATTTCGATGATTTAAGGCTTTAAACGTCTTTTTCTATATCCTTGCATTAATTAAAAAATAAAATCTCAAATTTTATACCTCATTAAGATTTTTATAACAATTGGTTATGTAAAAAGCGGTTTCTTCCTACTTTTAGGGTAAAATAATTAAAAATAGATTGCCTTAATAGTTCTAGCTCATAAAGCATTAAAATAGGTTTAATTAAAATTATAAAAATTTTTTTTCTACTCTGACTTTTTTTATGGAAGAAAATCTACAATTTTTTTTCTTGAATAAGTTATATCTGAGAAACCCTCTAAACGATTTGCATGATCTAGGGCTCCAAATGTTTCTTTTTATATCTCTATATAGGTTCACTAAAAAATTTGACATTTTATCCCCATCAAGGTTGTTATAACAATTTTGAATGCTAAATAAACAGTTTATGCTGTTTTTAGAGTGAAAAAATTTAAATTTGATCTGATCATAGTTATCTTCTATGGATAATCGACTAGCTTTATATAACTCAATGATATTTCAACTACAATACGAATATATCACGTTCGTCCAAACTGAAATAAGTTCTAATTATTTGTTTATTTGTTTTTAATTTACAAAAATATGAACAATATTTTTTGTACTATTCGGGTAAAAATATAATGCTATTTTCAAAATAATTCTACATCATAGAGCATTAAAATAGCTTCTTTCCACATTTTAAATAATTCTAATATTTAGTATAATATTTTTTTCAGTTAAATGATTGCAGAATAATGTTGTTGAGGAAGCTTTGCGCTAATTTATTGGCAGCGGTTTTTTAGTTGCTACTGATGCTGATCACGTAAATCTGGGTGGCTTGATTTTCGGGTGACTTCTGTTCCTACAGAGCACCATCAATTACGATGAAAAGTACATATTCTTACGTATGTTTGTTCAGAGTTTTTTTTGTAGACTTTTAATACATCATAAATAAAATTTGATTTCTTATTGAAAACATTTATTATATTTAGATGATGTGGATTCACGTGCTTACAAGATTTCATTTTATTTTTAGAGAGCTATGCTACAACATCAATCTCAATATGCTGCTCAAAGTAAGTAAATCTGCATTGTAAAATTTGGATTATAATTAATTATTTTGTTCTCTTAACAACCATTAAAACACAACTCACATTCAAATACAAATAGTCTGATCTCCTTATTGCAGTTTGCTTTCTGACTGTAACTGCATTGGTATAAAATAATGAAATCAAATTTATGTTCTGTTAGGAAAATATTAACCATTTTCAGTTTGTACATCTTAAGTGGGCCATTTTCATTACCAACAACTTTTTTCTTTGACCTTTTTTATCGACGTGCTCGATCAATTTCTGATCTAAGTTTGAAGTGTTTTAAAGAGTAACTACGTCAGTGTAAAGTGCTGTATTTGAAAATACATCTGATGTGAGAACACATTCTTATTTTTAAATAGACATCCTCAATTTATCATAGAAAAAAAAAAACAAATTTTTTGCTATTTAAAAATCCGAGAATGTGATTTTTTAGTAAATAATAGTGCAGTCACTCAGGCTTCGTCCGCTTCTCAAACTTGCCCTGTACCGCTTCCTTACTACTTGATGCAATATGCTCTAATAGATCATTTAAATTTAAAGAGCGCTGGACCACGATTTGCCTTACAATAAAGAAGTTGTGAAAACAATACATAGTCTGTAAAGTTGTATAGAAATACTAAATACGCTTGATGTAGCAATGAGAAAGTTTAGAACAAAAAATGTGCTTCAGCAAATAACACTTTTGAGATGTACATACTAAGTTTGAACTAAATGGCGTCTGTAGTTATAGGGGTATGCATGTGGCGGCACAGCCGAGCCGCCTGTCGCCATCTGCCAGGCGCAAGCAGAAGCTAGTTCCTCGCGAGCTCTTCTGATCAGCCTCTGCAGAGGGTGCGCGCGCGGCGCTCACGACTTCTCTCTCTCTTCAGCGCATGGCCTAGAGGACGCCTTAGCTGTGGCGAGAGACGATGGAGCCGTGCGCTGCTCCT
>JAPYYV010008662.1:0-22510 GCA_030522625.1 Copidosoma aretas | reverse complement strand
AATCTATTTTACCGACTGTTTCTGCTGATACACTCATTATCTACATTATTTTCATCAATTAACGACCAATAACATTTTTGAATTTCCCGCTGGTTACGTTACGGTCAGACTCGAACTCGATCGCGTATATCGAAGGACGCGATCGGACCCCTGGAGTCTTATTTCGGTCTTCGATAATCGAATTAGCCTTCGAGATTGACCGTCATCCTATTCGCGAGGGGCAGGGCGAGGGGGCCTTTGTTACATTTCTGTCACTTTTTAGTATACATGTGACAGTTAATCTCGAATGGTATTGCGTGTATCTAAGACCGAAATAAGACCCCAGGGACTTTATCATGATATGCGATATCTCGAAAAGTCGTTGTGTTTTGAAACGTCATTCGTTTTAAAGTCCATAGTAAAGAGGTTAGGTTGATGTCACATTGTGGGGACTTCATACAAACGGTTGTTACGACTTCCCTAACTCTACGCTTATAACTGACCAAGTCGGCTTTCCTGCTAGCGCACGGATTTTACGTCGGTTAATATATAAGGACGTTTGAGATCGGTTAAAGTACCCCAACTAGGTGTCTAAGGCACGGAACACGTCGTCTGCAGCCTTACCGATGAGTCCTGGCGTGTTCTCGGGGCGAACTACACAACATTATTTTCCTACCTCGGGGCTTTTTGGAACCTTGGTACACCCTCGGTAGGAAAAATAGCATTCGTTACTCGATCGTAAAGGCTTATTACGAACCTCGTTACGGCCCTCGCCTACGGCTCGTGCCGCAAACTTCTCGGTCCGTAAACAAAAGCCTTTCCAATCGCGTACGAAAACTACTATTTCTTACTCTTGGTAGCTAACCTTCCGCTTCGCTATGGCATTACGTCGGCTTTTCGATACATCGAATATCGTGATGAATCCCCAGAGGTCCAATTATGTTATGCGATATATCGAAAAGTTGAAGTAACGTGGCGCCAACCTAACCTTTTTTAAATGTAATTCAAGGCAAATAACCTCTTCAAACTACAACGTTTGTTTGATATCTTGCTATTGAACGTTAGAATCATGATTATGTATGGGCCTCAGAATACGAGGATCGAATTCAAGATACGAAAGGGTTATGTTTTATAATATGCTTATCATACAAACGTTAAACTCGTTTAATTGAACGATCAAAAAATCTTTTCTCAAATTGAAATAGATTTTGCCAAGTTTTACCGAAACTTATGTTTTGCACAGTCTCGTTGGCCCCAATCTCCGCCCTGTTCAGCTAGGAAAAGTTGGGCAAAGTTTGGCCACACTGAAAAATTTCTACTCGAGAACTTCAAAAGCCGATGATGAGCCGTGGAGAAAGAGCGATGATCCCTCTGGTCTTCTTGCAATTTCCGATTTAATATCGGCCCACCATCTCCCTTCCCCCGATACACTTATGCGAGCTCGCGAACCCGCTTTGGGCAAGCCCCCATCCCACCTCGGTTTCGTCGTTGCACCTTCCAAACGTATATACGAGTACACCGCTGCTGTCTCAAAAAAGAAAGGCCCCTCGTATTCCGGCTGCACCGATAAACTTCGGAAGGAAAAAAGGAGGAAAGGGGGATAAACGCCGAGTCGCGGGGCCCCATAAACGTCACTGCGCGCTCGAGAATTACGACGCCAAAGAAAGAGAGAAAGAGTGGGGGGACAAAGAGCCTTGGGTCAGTTTCGCGCGCGAGCGTTTTCTCCGCTTTGGGAGTTCGATACAGGCTTGTATGTGCGAGTATACATGTATGAGTGTACGGATAGAGCCCGCGGGACTGGATTCTGGGTTTCGGCTCTGAGTGTGTTATAAGCCGATTCGCTGGCCTTGAGCCGTCGAGTCTGCTGTCTTGGGGCCCGACGTCTTTTGTGTGTGGAACGCCTGGACTGACAGTAGAGGGTGTGCGTGAGGGTATGTCGGTTTTACTTTTTTTTCGGAAGGTTTTGTAAGGGAGATTTTTTTCGAAGCTGTGAGCGAAATGGGTCTTGACACGCGACGATTTTATGGAAATGAGAGGAATAAGTGCCGGTGCGAGGGGGCCTCGGAGCGATCGACCGTTTTCTCGTTGGAAATTTGTCGGAATGCTTCGACGCTGTCTGATCATGGGGGAAAAGGAGGTAATATAAATGACTTGAAGGTTTGCGAGGTGGTGAAAAGTTTTGACCGACATCAAGAGGACAATAATATGATGGCTCTGTAGATGGTTGAATTTTATGTTGATGGTATGCATATGAAAAGGAGTGCTGGAGGTAGTTCGTAAAAAATTTGTTTTTTTTTTTACAAAGCGTTAAAATTCGAGGTATAATGTATAATGTTATTTTGTTATTCTGATACACACAAGCATCTCGACAGTTGGTTAATATTTTATTAAGATTTGGGGCAACGTTCTAAAATTATTCAAATTTATATTCGCATATTTCGCCCACGGTATTTTATGGGTGATAAATTTTAATATAATGATTTTCAATAATAAGTATTAAAAAATTCCAATGGTCCATAATTATTTTCAAAAATGATTGTAACACGCTTAATACAACTTCAAAAAACTTATGCCGCGTGCCGTTTTACAGATGTTATAATTTCCAAATGATCAGCCATGTTGTACATTCATATCGTAGTCAATTCTTCTGAACTTTGTACTATGTTAAACACTGTTAATGTATCTTTTAGTGCTATGGGGTAAAACATACTTAGGATATTTTAAACTCAAGTCATGGTAATTGGCAATCATGATTATAAAAATCAATTATTAATAGTCGAGCGAAACCAGCTGAGAACAGTATTTACTGAACTACTTTAAATATCGCAATCCAGAGTGAAGAGTCATCGACGTTAAGAGACTATAGGGGTCGTGTAGGACTCAATTCTCTGCACAATGAAATATTTGAAGATTTTTACTGTCAGTTTCCTTAGGTAAAGCTTAGGACTCCATGCAATTTTTCTTTTTATTAATAATATTTTGAGCCTAAATGTGATTGTCGACGTCCCGTAAATCCCAATAATTGTTGGTATACGAATATATCAAGTTTGATCGCTACATTAACGTAACTGCGTATTAGTAACAAGCCTCCTGTCCTTAAAAGAAAGATAAACAAATGACTCCATCCACCGCACCATCTACAATATCCTTCTTACAGCCGAAAGCCAAATCCACGGCATAAAATCCAAAACGTATCCTCCGATCCTAATTACTCCAGCATTAAAAAGCATCCACAACTGAATTCCACCAAAAAAATAACTCCGACCGACCGACATTCCCGATTCCCGGTGGAACGATTCCGATCTCGCCATCGCCCGCATCACATATGCCCGTGCACACAGATATAATTTTTCAAACCACCGAACCGCGCGAAACATCCAAGTATACACCCATGATAAAGCCCGCGCGAAACGGATTAAGGATTTAACATTCGGATCCTCCTCTTCGACTCTCCATTACCGATCGCCGTCGTCCCAAGGCATCTCGCGGTTTCACAAACGAGGCGCGAAATAAGCCGCCGACTTTACGATTTCCCGTCGCACTCGGGTACTTATGCTTTTCGCGCCCGAGAGTCATCGTCGTCGTCGTCGTCGTCGCATACACGACCGATAATAAACGCCGCTCCTCGTTTTACCGTCCAACTTTGCGCGCCTACTTCCATGATAAATCATCGTCCTTTCGAACGAGGAATCGGAAACTTTCCATCAGAGTTCCGTTCGCTTTCGGCGCTTCGTCGCGCGCGCTCGGGATCCGTACGCAGGTATTATGATCGTATCGATGGTCCCTTAGAATCGCACTTCGCAATTACACACGCCGCAACGCTCGCGTGATGCAGCGCGTACAATAAACAGACCAAACCTGTTTTCACCGTAATTTCGCCCTCGGAACATTTTTCGCGCCCGACAATACCCGCGACCGCACTGTGAGCCGTACTTAAATACACACACATACTCTCGCAACGTCCGCGCTGCACGTGCCCGCGCTCGCGAACACTGTACTCTGAGCGCGCCTGCTGTAATGGGCCCAGCGTATTATTGCGGCGGCGCATAGTATCGGTGCACTGTACGTGCACTGTTGTTTGCTCTCACAATGTATACGTGTGTGTGTATGTACGGACACGTGCACACGATTATCGTAACTGTGCTCTCGTCCGTTTTATGATTTATCTAACTGTAACGCCGTTTTTATCGTATCTCCCCGTGTGCAAGCGTATACGAGCGGAGACGCTGGACGATAGAACAGGAGTGGGCGGGCGCGGGGGATCGAATCGGGGGCTTTTAGGCGGCGAAATTGCTGGCTCCGGTATACGAAGGGGTTAGGCCGCGTGGTAGACGGGGCTTTCAGAGCCCCCTGCTCGTCGGACCTTTTAGCCTCCGTGTGTTATTAGCGGGGACTGGAGTGCTCGAATCGTTTCATTGTCTTCGATCCTATTCGCTCTCTTCCGTTCCACGTGGTGTTTTCGCCAGGAATAAAATCACGTTTTTCAGGATCTCGCTGAACAGCTAATTTCATCCGAAAATTCGCATCGAGCCATTGGGATTGAGACGGGTCCAACAACACTACCGTCCTGTATCAAATAGAACATAGAGTTTAAAAAATGGCGGAAAATTTTTGTTTTTTTAGAACTTGAAAATGATTTTTGTTACTCAAAATCGCTTCTGGACAACTATTGTATTGACTTTCATGTGAATAGTAGCCTAATTTGATGGTATTATCTTCATACCAACACTTAAAGTGGAGAACTGACCTATTTACTGATGTGCTTACTATTATTATGATAAATAAAGTAATATACCACATTTCATTGCCACGGGCTATCATAAAATTACTGAGTCTTGGGTGTTGCCATGAAATTAGGTCACTGTTCACATGAAAGTCAACTTGTAAAAAGTCTCGAACACACGTTTTTCAACGATTTTAAAATTTTATGTGTCATCAGAGACGTAAATTATAATATTGCGTCAAATTTTGGAAAAAGACCAATGACTGTAGATACCGATAACACTTATTCTTCTACACAGTGGCAAAACTCTAAATCACCAATACAAGAATGCTCTATAGAGCCAACCCCACGTCACGTACATTATCCCAGTGAAATTACTAGCTGCACGCACAAGTCTCAAAAGTATGCAAGACGGCTCAAATCGATCGGACTACCGGTCAATCGAACCCTTCTGGCGACGCTGGCTCTCACGCGTCTATACCTACGCATGCGTGCGTGCGATCTGGGGGAAGAAATTCTCAACAACCAATCGGCCGGCTATACTGTGGAGTTGAACGATTATGAAATTTCAGAAGCTGTGAATACTTATGTACACCTAACGATGGGAAGCTGACTGACGATTATTCTTGCTCGAGTGCACTTCTGGAGCACACACGAGCACACTTGGCTAGTTGCTCTTAAGAGCGGGTGCTCAGATTATTAACGTCAATTTCAGTTTGATGGATTGCCCAATACAAAGGCCGGGAATTCAGTGCTACGAGGACTACCGGAAAAATTACATACCGGTCGTCCGCGTCAAATTTCAGGAGTCATATTTCTCGGGTATTTACGATGAATAATAATAATAATGCGCAAAGCCGTGCATTTCAATATTTTATTAACCGTTCCACTAGAGCGCTCCAAATACCAAGGCACGACGTTAATTGGAGCGCCAGTAGGAGTCCATTAGATCGACTGAATGCGTCAGGTCCCGGCGTCCCGGATGAATCAACTTGACGCTGCATGTATACGCGCATTCTAGTGTGAAATATTGTAGGAACGGGTTTGCCGATCGATATGCCAATGTGCACCGGCAACAAAAAGACAAGTCATTTCGAGCGATCGTCTATGAAATATCTTCGCCTAATCTATGGCAATTACGTCCGCGCGATATTGGAACAGGACGTCCACTCGCTGAGTCTATTATTGATTTCGAAATTATTTAATTTTTGGTCTTTCCTATCTCTCGCTGGCGACGACTGATGGGAATCAGTTGTTTTTCATGCAGAAATAGTTCTTTGATCTGTAGAGTTGATATTTTTATTTCTTGTATCATGTATAGTATTAGTGTTAACTAGCTTTTGAAGCACAACCAAATAAATGTTCCATAGTATATTCCGTCAGCTCTACTGAACGATATAAACCAAACAGTTCTTTTTTAACAATAAATTGCGACAAGATGAATTAAAAACATTTGATGCACAAATTTAAGAAACACTTATGTCAATTAAATCTATGACCAAATATGTTCTGTTCCGAGAAATTTTACGAGTAGTTTCGTAACAGCTTGATATGATTGTCCACCAAATAATTTACCATATGATACTACAGTGATGAATTTTTCAAGACCACAGAAATCCAAACAACATCCTTACATTAACAGTTCACGAAGTCATTCCAAACGAAGAAACCGAGCCCCGTGTACTCCGAATACTGAATAGTCCACATTCTAACCTCTCAATTTCCAAAAAAAAGCCGCCCCCTCCAGCCAGCGCGATATCCTATTTCAACAAGCGACCACACAGCTAAAACAACAACGGTGCTCAAACAACAAAAACAACAACAACTCCTGAGTGCAATCATCTGTATGGACACTGCACATTTTCCCTCGACTTATCGCAGCTGCAGGCCAGCTTTGCATCCCCCCACAACACAATACAGCCCATCATAAGCACACTCGCGCTAGAAATCAAGCTCGCGGGCGCTCATTAATCCAACCCCCCTCCACAACCCGGTTAGCGCGCGAAAATTCGAATAACAAGAGAGGAGCCGGAGGAAGAGGGCGCTCAGCGTCAAGTGGAAATTCCGCCCAGCTGGACAACGGAGACCCCAGAGGTGGGGAGGACAGGGGGGGGGGGGATAAGGGCTTTCACGGAAGAACGCTCAATTTTGCAGAACCTGTTTCCATCGCCACCACCACCGCGGGAGCAGCTTTCTTTCGCGAGACTGCCGACGTGCGGGTAAGATCGGCGGAGAGGGGAGGGCGAAACGGGTTATCGCGAGCGTGAGTGTAAGTAGGTACTCTCTCGAGTATGTGGTACGACGCGCGCGTGCCTGTGCGTGAATCGTCGTTTCCTCCGCGGTGCAGCTTTCGGGAATCGCGTTTATGAAGACACTCGCGGGCTCGGGACTCTTGCGGGGCGACTTTGTCATCGCTGGGACCCTGAAATTTTGGGATGGCTCAATCGGGCCGCGGTGTTGTTGGTACTCGGAAGAGGGGCTCATCGCGACGGGGTTGCCGGAATGACGCAATGGTCGTTCGCAAGATTGCTCCATCGGAAGGGTCGGTGGGGCGATGGCGATCGGTTTGATTTATCACCCGATGATCGGCAGGTTGCGGTGCGAGGAGCTGCGCATGAATCACTGGGCTGGTAATTATCCTTCCGGACTGTTGAGGAGTTGGGTTTCGTTTTTTGCTATTAGCAGAGAGTATAAGCTGCGCATGGGTGGGTATTCGCTAAAGTGGCTCTAACGTGCTTTTGTTTATTTACGTTGAACGAGCGTGTGGATTATAGGATTCGAGGGAAAATTCGCGCTGATTTAGAGCTCCGCTTGTGCGATAAACACTCGAGTCACGGGCGCCCATGTGTGCGAGAGCTCGGCTAATGTGCAGTGTTTTGAATTTACCGGCGATGATAATTAACGACGCGAGCGTTTTAGGAATTATTGCGGTCGCGCGATCGTGAATTTCGCGGGCCGGTCGAGTCGAGTGGTGGTGGTCGGTGGAGGAAGAGCAGAGAGCCGGGTAAGTTGTTGGTTCCTTTGGTGCGTTCGTAGTAATAGGGGTTTTTTTTTCAAAAAGTTTCGTTTTGAAGCGTAAATATTTGTAATGGTCTCATTCTAGATCAGTTGTACGTGTTTTGAAAATCGTACGTTTTTGTAATTCCGGTCATGGCATTTTTAAGGTTCACTTGAATATATTTAATTTAATCGAAAATAGCAGTTCGAAAAAGTACTTGATGACGTGTCCTATTTCGGAAGTTTATGTTTTATATGCCCTGCAAAGCCCAAGATCTTGTGTCTTTCGCCATCACCAGCTACACTGGCCTGTATAATACCGGCAACTCCGGGGGTCCCCTTTTTTAGCCCCAATTCGACGTTTCCCCAAAAATGCCTGCCAATAATTTCATTTTCTAATTTATACATTCATGCATCCCGATAATTCCACGCTGAAAGCCGTATCAGATCTTGAGCCAAAGTGATGTAATTACAATTAAGACCCCCGCCTTCTCGCGATATCAATCAGCCCTGATGAATACTTCACAATCCACCCGAGCACCACGTCAGCCCATCATTCAAAAGCCTCTCCCTCGATCCATCGAAAACTATCGTGTAAAAGGTACTCTTGCTTTTCCACAATAAAAATAAGCCAACTCTCAAACGGCCAACCACTTCGTGAATCATCGCTTGATCGATCGAAAAATTATACGCTCCCAGTCGCGAAAAAAAAAAACAACCCAACTCCATACGAAACAAATAGGAAAAGGAAAGAGAGCGATTTGGTCGAGCACGGGAGTGTAGATAACGAGCGCGCGCAGTCATACCATGGACACGCGTACATAGAGGCACGAGGAGCGGCGAGCGGAAGGAAACCAGCGAGCGCAGACGAATGGGTTCGAACGAGGTGAATCATCCTGAAATTTCGTGCCGCGCGCGCGCGTGTAGGGGGATGACTGGCAAGAGGACGGAGGCAAAAAAAATCGTATATAGGAACACACTCTGGGGGGTTAATTCACAAATATATACGCATACGCGGTGGCTATTGATTTTCCTGAGCTCGCCGCTGCTGCTGTTGGCTCACTACCGTACATGCGTGTATACACTAAGGGTTGAGTGACCCCCCGACAGCCGTGCGTCTTTATTACTTTTAGGAAATTGCGCCCACCGGCGCGGCGTTCGTGTGTGCCGAGCTCTCGAGAGAGTGTGGTTTTCTTTCGGGTGAAAATTGAGTGGCGCCCGTTGTGGGGAGTGGAATCGAAGTTATTGGAAAGAGCAGCTGGAGGTATGTATACTTACTTCGTAAGACCGGAACGAATGCATCACCCACGTGCGTGACGCGCAATCAAGTTTATAGGTTATGAAGGGATTCTGCCGAGTGGGGGTATTATCGTTCTCTGCGTTCTTACCTTAATTGAATTTAGCTGTTTACATCGGGTATCCTATGCGAGTCGTTACATTAGAGCTGAAATTAATGCCCCACGCGCGAGGAAGGCACGCGGCAGATGCAATTATTTCAAACCGATTCGAAACAGGGTATCGGGAATAAAATATGTCCATCGAGCGCCGAGGTATAACTCACGATCTCGCTCGGGCATAAATAGCGACGCGGAAATATATATCGCAATAATGGGTTTTTCCATCGGACCAATAGAAGCGTTCGATTCGTATATGTGTAACGGACCATAGTGATAACTGTACTTCCACGGTGCGATTACTCGAGCAATTGTGCGCGGCAATTTTCCTCCTGCGGGCATTCAAACGATCGGCATTCTTTTGGCATACCGGGATAGATCGAAATTTTTCGCAATTACGCTCGATGGAAATTTCTCCCTGATTGTGTACCGTACGTATAGAAAAACAGAACAGTTGTAGCCATTCATCGCTCGTTAGTCCCATCATAACACCCGGGAGGGATGAGCAAAACGACCGACGTGAGCATGAGCTTTGACTTCTCGCCGCGATGGTACAGCCAATGTGAGAGCCACGCGTGATTATTAATGTCGCCGCTCGAGCGTCGACGATCTAACTTTTCAATGAACGGAGCAAGTACAAAAAGGGCGAGGCAAACGGACGGGAAATTAATACCCGTGATTTAATTCGCTTCAAGTACCTGTGTTGCCTGCTCGCGGAAAAATGTTTATTCAATGGCGGAGGGTATGCATGCACGTACCGGAGCTCTATATGATTGATGGCGCGACGACTGCGTCAGGGATGCGTGTATGCACGTATAAGTGGAGGGAATGAGCTCGCGCACAGTGGGATCCAGAATGTATACCTTTGTGATGAAGAGGGAGAGATCGAGCTGCAAAACTCTCATCGCAGGGCTGCGCAATAATGACGATAAAAGGACGTTCTTTTTGAGATTATCGAAGGACAGAGGTGGCAGCGGTTGTGGCGATAAGAAGTGTACTAATGACGTGGGGCGATCTTTTTCAAGAGGAGTGGTTTGATTTCTTCAACGGAGAGTTGATTGGGCTTTGAGGTTATCGTCACTTTTGTGATTTTATATTGCACTGATTTTTTTCATTTTGTCGAAGGAATTATTAGGATAGGGGATATAAGACGTATCAGAGGTTCTTTTGTACACCAGCTACGCCAGAAACCAGATCTCTAATCGCTCGTAAGCGATCACGCTAAGCTACATAAGTACACACACGCGTATACATGAATCTCTCGAGCCGATCGGTAAAGTTGCCGTGCGATATAAATTTCGCGCCAAAAGCAATACATAACAGCTGGCACGCGTATAACCTCGAGGTCTCGCGTTTTTCCAAAAAAAAACAACAAAATTATGAAATACGCCGCGGAAACGGTAAAGTATGTGCTCAAGGTGCCGATAACAAAAGCGAAACCAGTCGTACACGTACGGCCAGATAAGTACATCTATTTTTTCCTTTCCTCTCTCGTGTACCGATTGTATGATATATTTATCCGCACACGTGTGCGAGTACACGCCAGATCGTAAATAAGGCGAGACGGTCCCGCACGCGCGCACGTACTTAGAAATCGAAATTTATTTCCGTTACAGGGGAGAAAAGAAGAGGCCCGGGAGATAAGACCCCGGACGGAGCTTTTGACTCGAAAGTCGGGTATAATTATTATTTATAGCCGCGAGAGGGTCAAGTAATGCTGCTGCTGCTTCAGTGAGATTAATGCCTTCTGAATAAACCAGGGCCACCTTTTTTTTCCCTTCGCTTCTCTCTGTTTTATTTACACGCGGCGGCCTAATTTATCAAGCCCGGCTTTCGGGGAGAAAATCGATAAGTACGCCCTGGCTTCTTTGCGAGCGTTTGTTTGATGCTGAGAGATTGGTGTAATGCTTCCCGTCCGAGGTGGCAGCTATTGTTTCAACGTTCAGAAGTACACTCGGCCAGGGCTTATTGTAGAGGGGATGATTTGTGACTATTGAATCGAGCTCTTGTATCTATTGAACTCAATTTGGATACATGTGAAAGTGTGTCTCCCTAAATAACAACATGTATTTTTGAACGATCGGCGATTTTTTGTTTGTACACATAATAATAATGCAGCAGAAGCTTTGTATTCGATTTGCTATAAGAGGGCAGTGCAGCCGCAGGGGGCTTACAACGATGTAGATGTCCAAAGCATTTGTCCAAACTAACGATGTTAAACTAACGAGACTGATATTCTTAACGATATTATGCAGATATTGGTAATTATATCGATTTCAGTGTAACTAACCATTAGATTGAGTCCGGATACAAGTACATTAGACTCACTATTTATAAAATAGGATAATTTAGTTGTTTGAAATTTAAAGTGTTTATAATAGTGTAATATCTTTATAATAATTAGAGGTTTTGTTAATTTATAGCACTAGATCTATATCTGTTGTCGCTCGCTACTGGGATATTCAATAATCACTCAAATACAAGTTCAAGCACATTAGTTATAATACTAATAATAAGTACTCACGTGTTAAAGCCGTAGGTTAAAGTAGCAGTGCGCAGCTACACAGTTCGCATCTGAAACAAAAAAGGAACTCATTAATACCAAAATGACTATTGAAAATTTTAATATCCTTCATGAGAATAACGAAGCATTCGAAATCGTATCAAAGAAGCACCTGTATTATCTAAATTGCCCCACTTATCGGTAAAAAAAACAAGTCCGTAAAATGGACCATTTAGTGGCGAAGAGGTTTCCACTCGTCCAAACCAAAAAAACCCGACCGATTAACGCAATCGAGCAAAACCTGCATAAAAACAGAGCCAGCAATCCGGACCGATCACACGCGAAGCTATCCGGTAAATCGAGATAAAAAACCACGAATCGGGAGAGGGGGGGGGGGGGGTGATAGAACCGATCGCCCAAAACGTAGAGATCGAACGAGGGAGAGGAAGCTGGTTCCTCAAATTAAAAGAAAAAAACGAATTCCGCCCTTGGAAGCCGAAACCCCTGGCGCGTCCTTGCGAGCGGGGCAATTTGATGCCCCCCCCCCCTCTCTCTCTCCTCAGGGTCCTTTTTTTCGGGTAAATAACGATCGGAGGAAAAAAATGGGCGGTGAGTCGCGCCCGGGAACGGTTTGATTAATTATGTCGTTCCACGGTGTAATTGTGGAACGATATAAGGCTGCGAGAGAAGAGCAAAGGAGGAGGAGGAGGAGGAAGGAAAAAATCGAGCTTGAGGTGTCTCTTTTTGCCCCGTTCGAATGAAAAAGGGAGCTTGGAGTTCCACGAATTTAATTGCGAGCTTTGAAGCTCTCCTCCCCCGTTCTGGCCTCGGAATATCGATTGGCTCTTTTCACTGGCTCTAATTGCGTTCTCTTTTTCGGTTGTTTTTTGCTTTTTTTCGGTCCGGTGCTGTTATTTGGTCGGTGTAGTGGCAGTGAGGGGAACCGCTCGCGCTTTTAATTCGATTAAACTGGCGTAAGGTAATTTGGAGTTGGTGGAAATTGTTTTAGCGTGCGTTTCAAGGGATAATGGGATTCTGGCCGTACAAAGTTTTGTGTTTCGTGATTTTGGAAGATGTAGACGGATAAATGATAAATGTTTTATAACTTCATTTAGAAGGTTACATAATCTTGACAGTATTCAAGGACACTAATTATTTATGTGACATAATCCATAAGATTCTAACTAAATTATTAAAATTATTTAGGAAATACTTGTTTTTCTAATCGATATAAATTATATAATGTATTCCAATTGGAGAAGTAATATTTCGAGCTGTACAAATGAAACATAAGCTATATCCGATAATTTTTTTCCAAAAAATATGAAATATTTCGCCGAACATATCGATTTAATAAAATTAAAAATGCAATGCTACAACTATTCCAGCCCTGCAATGCGTCGATTCACACAACGCTCCGATATTACAAATCCATCCGCAACACCTCCTCAGAAATCAATCCGCACACTTTCTCACCCCCATTCACCCGCCCAACGCACCGCAGAACAATCCATCCTCCCGAACACTCTGGAATAACGCTCGTGACTCCCCCCGCCCCCTCTCCATCCCTGCCCCTCTCCAAAACCCAACTCCGCATTACAAATATCAACCTCCCAGAGCTCCCCGAGAGACGTTATGAATCAGCCAGCCGAGCGATTTTCAAGCAGCCGGCCGCAGCGGCGGGAAAGGCATCACGCGCCAATAACTCAAACAGCCGACGCTGGCGCGAGAACCGAAACGATAACTGCCAGCCTGCGAGGCGAGGGTGGAAGCGAGAGTCTACTCGCGCGTTATGGGTACCGGGGGCCCATCAGAGGAGAACAAATGGAAATCCGTTGAATCAATAATGGCCCTTGTCGCTCCCACTCTCGTTTTTTTTCGATCCCCAAAATCGGCAGTAGAGATCGGCACCCCCCACTAGCTGTCCGTGTGTATTTTGTAAACTTTGTTGTTTTTCCCCTATAATTATTATTCGATAAACCTTTTATCGTGAAAACTGCTGTAGCCCCGTGGATTTCACAAGCAACAACGCCACAAATATCCACCAACAGCAGCGAAAGGTGCACCACGTAATGCGCGGAACGGAGAGACAGAGGGAACAAAGCGATAGGTACAGCACCGTACACGCTGCGTGCTGCGGTACACAGTGTATATAGAAGCAGCTCACGGTGGCCGACTCGATACATCGACATTCAGCTGGCGTTTCGTGCGTACACGTGTTGGCACACGGGCGTCCATAATACGTGCGTGTGGATACTTATGCACGAGCGACAGTGTCGAGACGCCGACCGCGACGGCGACGACATAGGCGACGAGGCGGCGTTCAGTTGGATCGGTATTAGGTATACACCCTGCGCGTGTACATACAATATTCACCCGCTGGCTCCCTCTCTTATTGTCTGCCTCTCGCGGACTCGCGCCCGGTACACCGATCATGTACGGTATGCATGCAATGTAGACGCGGCGTGTTTTCCGCGCACGTATACTCTACACATCGCACCGTGTCCGTATCCCCGCAAGGGGTCGATACAAACCACGTCCCCGCCCCCCCACCCCCTTCCATGATCGCTCGGTGCATGCACTAGATGCACCATGGAGTAGGTATAGACCATACGTGTAGCCAACGATCGAGGAAGCCCTGGAGGCTATTATATGCGTCGAAGCTGCGGAGAGATTCCGCGCGCGCGCGCGAGCTAATTTTCTTGGCATGCACGACGGGATGTGCCTGTAATATGCGCGCGTGGGGGCTCGATTCGCCGCGCGACGCGGATACTATGATGCAAGCACGCGTTCCGCGATCGCCGCTCGTTATTTCATGCCAGCGTGTGTGGACAGTGTTTGGGTAAAACGATTCGAGCAGCCTTTGATCCGGAGAGTGGAAATTAATTGCTCGCTCGCTCGCTCGCTGCTATACGCGCGTTCATGCGGCTTGCAGATGCGCTCGAGCGATAGCGCGGAAGAGTGCTTGTTTCGATTGGGATTCAGTTGTTGGTTTTACAGATGTATACGTTTCATCGCTGTGACGCTTTGCTAATCAATTAGTAGGTATTCGTTGTCGCTGCTGTTATTGGCTTGTTTATTTCGACACACTTTGCAGTCTTTGTGAGTAACCTTTTTGGAAGTATTTACTTTTGACACATGATTTTTGATCATTTAAGTTTTATCAAATCAATCCTTTTCATTTTTTTTGGAGAAGGTGATTCGCCTCACTCTATCTACAAAAAGTTGCATGCGATAACATCTAGAAGGACAATTATAAACTTGACGTTGGAAAAAGGTACATGACCCATTCCACTCTAAACTTCACTCAAATTAGAATATATCGTCGCCTGGGAGGAACAAGGTACTATCTCAAATTTGGGCTAAAGAAGCTACTATCTCGTTTAGAGCGCTGAGAAAGGTACTATCTCGACACTGCAGAGAAAATAGGTACCATCTCGGCAAAGCGGGAAAAAGGTACTATCTCGGCGCCACAGAAGAAATGATGTATTTTGGCTTTGAAAAAACGAAATGATCTCAGATTTGCGGGAAAAAGTGAATGTCTCTGATACCTTTCAGTGTGCAAAAAACCAGTCAATTATTCATGTGCTGATCAGAGATACAACCATTTTTTTGGGGAGGTGAGATAGTACCTTTTCCCCGCAGTACCGAGATAGTACCTTCTTCTCCCGAGCGCCGAGATAGTACCTTTTTTCTGCAGTACCAAGATGCGCTCTAAACGAGATAGAATCTCCTTCAGCCGAAATTTGAGATAGTACCTTGTTCCTCCCGAATATCAGTGCGAAAGTTACACGGTTTTTATAGTCATGGACTTGATTCAGGTGCGTAAATGCATAGAAATAATCCAGAAATATCCTGGATCAGAAACAGTGAACCATAAAAGCTATAGCGAATGAGGCGAATTGTTTTTTGGTTCATGTTCAATATTTTGTGTATAAGCTAGGGAGTTGGAAAGTTGTACAGATCCAACTACGGGTTCCTTAACCTCATAGAGATCAAAGAGATTTGCGCTCGAGATTGGGTTGGTATATATTCTGTCTGTGATGTCAACTTGTTCCATTATGTGTACTACCACTCCTAGATTAGTCTTTAGTATTTCTGACATTGTAAGAAGTTCAAACTACCGTGACAGAGATACTAAATATAAATGCTGGAGTTTCCATAATACCCTCGAAGAAGTCATTTATATGATGGTGGCATCAAAAGAATTGTGGATACAATCATAACATGAAGGATATTGAACAAAGCTTCTGTATAATGCTATTCGCTTTTAAATCAAGAAGGCATAATAGCAGTAAGACCCCCTAAAATAATTTGACCCAGGCTACTTAGAGGAGCTAGTGATAGAACTGATAGAAGCTGATAGTGTCTTTAAGTTCTGGGGAGAACATGATTTGCTCCTTTCAGAATTACTACGGTACAAACATTTCTTTTCTACCCGTACACCATCGTTGATTTTTCCGGATACCCTCTACCACCTTGGTGTGGAGGGTGTTGATCCTAACCCCATCTATAACTCCCTACCCCAGTACACATTATTACCTATAACTAACGTCTCATCTTTCCCATCTAATCCTTTACACCCTCTTACCACCCTGGACCCATAATTCCCCTACCAGTCCCGCACCTATCTAAGGCGCCCAAGGAGCCTACCCCCGGGTCGCCCTATGGTGCAGAACCTGTCGCAAGACTTAGTAACAAAGTCCAGTTGGAAACAAGTCTAAATAAAATTTCAAAAGACAAGAAAGTGAACATCGGATCACACGTAGTCAAAATTCCAAGAAAGGAGGAAAACTGGACTAGTCAAATGATATTTCTTACTCTGTAAGTGGCCAATCCAGATAGAAAAATCTGAAAGTATTCATGAGTTATCTAAAAAAAGTACTCAGGATCACTTTAGTTCTATCCTGGAGTGCAATACAATTGACAGACTGGTATTAATTCCTGAGGTGATAAGATTACAGCACTTATCGACTAAGGATTATCGACCAATATGTCTGACAAACTTTATACTTAAGTTAGGTTGGTGGAGAGTTTGGTTGACGGCTATCCGATTTAATCCACTGTAGAGTTAGTAGCATACATATCAAATGGGTATATAACAGGAGATATAATATATGTACACACAAGAGAAGATGCCACTAGTAAGGATTCTGTATGAATATAGGAGTTTGGTTACTAACCTTGTCTACAGAACTTGGATACAACATTTTACTTTCCTACCCCTCGTAGTATCTCTAAAAGAGAAGTCAAAGATGGGCTACCAGTCTGCTGATTAAGTAAATTGGTAGGCTTCTAGAGGGTAGGGATGCGGTGGCTGGCTGAGGATTAACTATAGTTCAAGAGCGAGCCTACAGAAACTGATATTAAGGGAGAGTACAATCGCCAATAATACTGTGCCTAGTGGTTAGCTGCAGCCTTATTGAGTTCTTATGCGATCTAGGTATACCTTCATTCTGGCATGAACGGACGTGATAATCTTGGTAGCAGAAGATTATGACGTAAGTGATGCAATACTTTATCACACATAAGACGATATCAGTAAACGTTATCGTTAGGTGAAGAGTGTAAGCACTGTAACACTGCTCGGGAAGTCAATAAGATCTTCCAACAAGACTTAATACCAGGCATCTGAATAGACCCCACCTTCGATGACACATAAAGATGAAGAGTTAGTCATAGCATTGTGAGCAACGAAGTCCAATGGAAATTAAATAAAATCTATTCAGCGTAGAATTTAGGGTGATACTCGTAAATTACTGAGACTTTTGCTTTAGATAACTAAAGAACGAACTTTATCAATTGTAACTATAGTGTACTCAACCTTAACATTTTTTCAACGAGACTTAGCACTTTAACTTCAGCATAAGTATTGAAAATCACAAGCATACGTATCTGGAATCACGAAATGCCTACATTTGAATAATATTCGCGACACGTCGAATGAATTGCCAAGAGTGCCATTAATTGAAGAGCTGCAACCGTGCTTACTTCCCACACTTCATTCTATGCACAAAGAACAAAACAATAGACAACCTCAGAGTATATTTACCAGAGCAGGAGAGTAATCCCTCAACATTTTTTGAACAGGTGCGAAATGAAAAAAAATAAAACTGGAAAAACAAGGAAAACAGAAAATGAAAGTGAGAACAACAACAATAACAAAAACAAAGGGAAAACCTCGATGTAACGTGTGTCAGTGGTATGTAGAAACAAAAAGGGGGGCTCCACGAGTCCCAGAGAAAAAGAAGGGCGCAAGAGCTCTGGGCGCAAGAGAAGCGTCGCGTCGGGCTCTGCAACAACACAAAAAGGAGAACCAAGAGCAAAGGAAATATATACGTACACGTATACGAATGAAAGCGCAATATGCCGTGTTTATTCGGATAATGAACGGGAAAGAAAGAAGGAAGGAAAAAGAGAGGGATAGGGAGAGGTAGTATGTGTGGGGGAAGAGCGGGCGCACGCGAAGAACAATGGCCGCAGAGACGCCGGCAGCAACAACGTCCCGAGAACTGCATGAAATTTCTCGTGGAGCAAATTGTAATGGTGTGGTGTGCTTAATGAGTGAGCAGGGGGTAGAACTTGAATTCCTCCTTTTTCTTTTTTTTTTCTTGTTTTGGTTTCTTTGATCTTTTTGTCGCTCCCCGCAAGATTTAATGCTGCGTATGGCGCGTCGTGTAATTTATGCCGAGTGCTCTGCATTTTTGTTTTGTTGTGCTTAGATATCAATCAGAAGAGCGTTTTATGATTTAAATGGTTTTCGTGTTCTTCGCGTGATTGCACATGTACTTCCAGTGAGATGTATATATTTATATATTCATAAGGATACTCTGTCACCTAAGAGAGAGAGAGAGAGAGAGAGAGAGAGAGAGAGAGATTCGGAAAAAAAGGAGAAGGGGGCCGAGAGGGAAAAAAGAGCTGACGAACACTGAAAGCGAACACGTACCTATCACGTTACGCCCGATACTTTGGCTAGTGGATGGGGCGGAAAGAAATTCGAGAAGCTGTAAAGGTACGCGCACTATGAAGAGGTGAGGGGTGATAAAAGGCGATCACCGGAGCAAACAATAATGGGCTGTAATATGGATCCGAGAGTCTCAATGGCTAACGTTAGTTCTTTCTCTCCTTTATTTTTATGGACACAGATGTCTTCTTACAATTAGCCGATATAATAGGGGGCATGTCGAAATGGAGACTCGTAAAATAAATGTCAAATTGATACGAATCGTAGTTGTACCATTATGACGTGAGAATCGAGGTGAGAATGATACATTGTACGTATTTTTATAGATTTGTAGTTGTATTGGAATTCTAGTCTGGTTGTAGTGGTTAAAGGTAATTTGAACGACTGCTTGAATCAGTAGATATGTGATTCGATGGTTTCCAGTTTTAGCCAGTTTGAAAAAAAAAAAAAAAAACCAGTGATTGACACGTAACTCCAACAAAATTAATTCGCTAAAAATGAATGTCAATTACTAAATAATATAATAGTTTATTTCAAAACAAGCTCAAATTCACAAAGGTTACTTGACATCATTAACTTTGTTTCGTGACCACGTTTGAATCCAATTAATAGGTGTACGTACTCATTGCCGCAAAAAGAGAATGTATGAAAAAATGGTATCGTTTGACGTACATAACATTGCTACTTCATCAGCAACGTTTACGAACCATCCATCTTGCTTCGTTCCAAAAGTAAAAAAGTCAAAAAATCTCTTTTCAACCAATTTAACGATCATCAAACCCACACACGCTCAAAGTCTACCGCCACGATCTGAGTAACCTCCCAATAGCTAAAGAAAAAAACCAAAAACCCAACCCACCCTCGCACGAACGAAATGACAAATCAACCTCCCACTCCCCTTTCCTCCAACTCCTCGACAATGAACACGCAAGGGGTACACAGCAAGCCCCAGCGACATGCAGACGTTCCGGCTGTCGGTCCCGCGAAAGAAGACCCGCGCTTGAAGTCGAAAAAAAAGCGAACTAGGGAAACTCGAGAGATCGGCAGCCCCCGAGTCTTTCACTTTCCCTCTCTACACGTGCACGTACACCCCGAGCGCATATACACGCACATGCTGTATCGCAGACAGCAGCACGTGTAGCGCAGCCGTAGCGGGAGCACCGGAGCGCGAAGAACAATGAAGGGAGGCTATTCCTACCCCCCCCCCCCTGCATACATAGAACACCCCCTGCGCGTGTATACACGGGCAGCAGTAGCAACAGTAGCAGCAGGGGTTAGTGACTCATGTATCGCCCAGGCGAGAACCCTCCCTCCCTCGCAGCCTTAGTCGTCGTCGTCTCGTGTACGTGTATATGCGTGCGTGGCGCCGGACGCGGGAAGGGGGGCTCTTTCACCCTCCGAATATCGATTCGCCGCACCCACACACACGCACTTGCCCCCCTGCGTGTAGTCATCATGCGGGAGTCTGAAGGGGGGTGGGGGGAGGCTTGCTATCTAAACTCCCCCTCTTGGCGCTGGGTCGTGCATTTAATAATGTATACATGCACACACACACTTTCCGGCGCACGGGCGCGATAACGCACGCAAGAGTCGCGCTCGGGAGAGGAGCTCTCTTTCTCACTTGCTCCGTTAAAAATTCAGCTGCCGCTGCTTGGAGCGCGGCGTATCGAGAGCACCGGTGGCTTCGGGGGTTTCTTATCGGAGCGGAGCGATACGGTGCTCGTGTAGCCTCCTTGGAATTTGGGATTGAAATAGCCACACTGGGTGTCTTTAGGGCCGATGGGCTTATTGTGGGGGGTGGCACGGGGGGGGGGATTCAATTTGGAATCTCGAAGTGTATGGTAGATGGAGCTTGGGAGCGGGGCGCATTATACCGTTTAATCTTGATCCGAACAAATGTGGCACGTAAAAATATACAAGGAACGAAGGAGAAAAACTCGGGCTGATGGATATGCGCGGCTCCTGTCTCTTCTCCGGCCCCCGCTATTTCTCGAGGGGCTCACTGCTTATCTCGAGCGCACGCGAGTGCTGATTTCAATTTCGCCTCTGCTATTTTTCCTGGGCTCGGGGTGGCGTTCGTTGTTGTTGGTCGGGTGGATGTGGTCGGTGTATGTGGCCCTCGCGTGCGGAGCTGCTTACTTTTGCTAAGTGATTCTTTTGATAGGGCTACGTAAGGGGCTGGGGGGGGGGGTGGGCGGGGGGGGGGGGGGGGGGGGGGGGTGGGGGTGGGGGGGGGGGCTGGGGGGGGGGGGGGGGGGGGGGGGGGGTCGAGGAGTTGAAAAATTTTTAATTCATCGCTGGAGTGATGAGCTGGCACGGATGTGGGTTGTATTGTGCGGGGTAGGGTTTTGTTTTGGTTTGTTGTTTGGCTTCGGTCGCGGTCGAGCAGGGGGGTGGCTTTCGCGAATCACTTCAATTTAAAGTAATCTTGAAATTAGAAATGGGGAAAAATTACTATTTCCACGTTAGGAGTATACCTAGTTTTACTCTCTTGAACAAATGAAAATTGTACTCTGAAAGATAGAAATTTAATCTAATATGTAAATATCGACCATGTTTTTTATCACTTTGCAGCGCTTTTGTATAAGGAGTCATTAAAATACATGATGTCATAACTTTTGCTGTGGTGTTTTTTTCACGATTCTGAATACTTTAATAATACTGTCACTAATTTTTTTTGTTTAACTATTCGACACTACTTTTTCACCGTCATTTTCGTTAAAATAATTTCAATGTTAGAAATAGTAGAACTTGAATGAATCCAGAGTAAAGATTTTTTCTATTTTATCTGATTATATGCAAAATATTATTTTGTAATACTAAATTGACACTGGTTCAAGTGTAGAGAGTTCGAATTAACTTTTTTTTCTGCAGTAAAGTTTTCATTAAAAAAGTAACATCGCAATATTTTATTCTATTTCAGGGTCTTACTAGTTCTATAAGAGCGGGGAAAAAATTCGAATTTCGTCTCGCAAAAGCCAGGAAATAAATTCAGCAGCAAAAAACAAGAAAGCCGCGACCAATCTTCTTTTAGAAGCTCCGCAGCGCCAGCTAATAGTCGAATAAATTTTCCGTTGTTTTCTCGAAAACGAGGAAAGAAGGGAGACGAGAGTTGCCAAGGAACACAGAGCTTCGTACGGCCAAATTTACGACCTACCGAGAGCTTTCTATGCATATAATACTCTCTCGCGGTCCGATGGCTTCAATATTCGCTCCATTGTTTGAGAATAAGGACCGAAATGGCATCTGCGTGGAAACGAGTATAAATCATAAGATTACGGCGCTCCGCGTACCGCGTCATGTAAAAAAAGAAAATACAAACAGTTATCACCGAAGTAAAAAAAAAAAAAATGAAAACCCGTCCAATTAGTCGGGCCCGATACAGGTTTTCGCTACTGTTGGATTAGCGAGTGTTAAATACCCAATGCTGGATCGATCTTTTTCAAGCTGTACTCTGTTGGTCTGGAATTCGAATTAATCGCAGCGGAACGAGACACGAACAAACAACGCCGATCCGTCAGACGTACACTAATCGACATTTTCGCGCTCAGTTTCCATGTTCTACGGCCAGGGCACTATCGGAGCTTTTGAAAACCAACCGTCCCTAACAGCTCTTTATACTCGTGTAACTTTCACGAAGGACAAATTTATCAAACTAAATCGTGATTTTTCTTGAAAACGGAAGAAAGGGAAGAAAAAAATCCCAAGATGTAAGACCCGCGATACCGCACAACACTCGAATCGCGCATCGGACATAACGGACTCTCCAGCTCAGCGCGGTACCCGAGCGTACACATTACGAACCCCGACTCGGCACACTCGGCGAAACCGCGCCTCCTCCGCGCTCCGATGGATGGATTTTATTACCGCGCGCTTTCACGAAAGCGCGCTTCCCCGCCCGCACTCGGATCAGCCGCGGGCCGGCTCGGGGCCGGGCCGGCGGGGCGCGA
>JAPYYV010008661.1:0-12765 GCA_030522625.1 Copidosoma aretas | reverse complement strand
GGCTGAGATAGAATTGAAATAGTAAACCGTATTTTTTACCGAAAACAGCGAATTTTGTATTTGTTTCTATCGTCCTTTTTTCGTCTGTAACTTTTTTCACAGAGAGAAAAATGGGTGTCCCGGGGCACAAAACATGTAGCGGAGATCAAAACGAAGAAAACTATGTGTCACACGATGATTTTTTTTGCGTTTTGGTGATGTGCCATCTCCAACAACGCAATGACGCGTAAATCAAGATTTTTTGGAGAATTCGACATATGCTATTTTCAATTTTTGAAAACAAACATTGAGTACGTCTTAAAAAAACTCCAAAAATAACTATATTTCTTTCCATAAAACTTAAGTTTCAGGCTGCGATTGTGTACCAGCTATTTTAAAGTTTGAATGCAAACAATATACGTATAATCAAAGATGACAGACTACGCATGCGTATTGATTTATATAAAAAGAAGCAAGTGAAAGCCAACTTTTTGGCTTTAGGCAGCTTTTTTTTTCCTACCATGTTAAATTTTTAAAAACGAACAATAAATTTATGATAACAGACCCGGAAAATCTTTTTATCCTAATTTCCGTTTGAAAATTTTGCCTCAAATTTTTTTCGCTCGCTTTTTTGAGGTTATGGAATTATTTTTCCAGGAATAATGGCATTTATATCCTGAAGTATATTCTTTTAGGAGTAATGAAAAAGTTAATTACTGCAATAAACCAACAATTGTAGTGTATGCTGTATTCTAAACAAAAAAAGTTTTTTTTTCACAGTGTGTGCCATTGCAAACGCAAAGTTCTTCAAAAGTTTCTACAACGTTTGTGTTTGTGAAGATTTACTAACTACTAGGAGAGAGGGGGGTTATTTCTTTCACTTTGCTGCTCTTCCTACCTCTTGTAATTTCTTTGACTGGGGGTGACATAGATTTATGGTATGGAAGTCACAGGCAAAAAAGCGAGATAGAGCAGAAGTAGTGAGAGCATTAACCAACGATTTGTGACCTTATTCCTACAGAAACCGCCAAACGTATGATAGGCACCTTTGGAAAGAAACTATTGGAGGCTGATTTGATTTTTGTATACATGTGTAATTTTATAATTAATTATACTTTATTGTGACGCTTGTGTATTGGCTTACAAAGTGAAAAAACACATTTAATTTTAAACTTATAAAAAAACTCGCAAAAAAGCTTGTAATGAGCTGGTAATGGAATTCAAAAGATTAGAAAGACATGTCTTATTATAAGAGGTTCAAAATAAGAAACGAAGAGATGAAGGCTAAGCGCATTGTTTTCTTCTTGAGTTGTATTTATACCAAACAATTTTGTGGGATGATAGTTTACTTAACAAAAATTTAAAACATAAAATCCTAATCTTGGTTGCAACTATCATCAAATAAAATGATATTTAGTTGTTGTAACTAAAATATTAAAAACATTTTTCTGATTATAAGATGGTTAGGAAAATTTCGCAGCACCATGTGGGTATATTTTCAGCATTAGGAATTATTTTTCCTTTATTATACTTAAGATTAAATAAGATCATTCTGTCATTTGTATACTTGCAGTGAATACAAAATTAGTTTGACAAACACTCTCTTATAGTATCAATAAATACAATTATTACTTAACTATTAATAATGAGCCAACATACGTATGTACGTCTCTACGATAAGCTTAATACGCCGTGTTCATACTATACTTTAACACAAAAGATCTTAAAGCCTATTACTGCGCAGCTACATACTCGCACACAGATTAAGTCATGCACTTATACAACTAATATAGGCATTATTGCTATTCAGTGGAGGAACAACAATAGGCGCCGCATTAAGTGCTCCCTACATACACGTATCGGAAATAAATAAATTATACATAAGTGCATACACCATACGTCTCCAACATGATAAAATTACATTTCCTTCGCTAAAAAATCGACTATACAGTGGATGCAGATGCTACACTTATTGTTGAATTTAAAAAAAAGCTTAATGATACCTAATTAACATGAAACTTTAACTAATCCGACACTTTGGATGCTCACATAAATCAACGATTTTATAATAAATAAATTTAAAACAAAATTAAACATCAACAAATAAAATGACCAAAATTATACAAAGTTAGAAATGTCTTTTTAGTCCTTCAAACCAATTGTAGTGCTCACAATTTTAATGAATTTAAAACTACGATATGTAGTTAAATAATCTGCTACCATTACGGAAGATAATAAAAATCTAATTTTAATTTAATTTTTACTGATATTATGCTTGATAAAATGATGCCTAATATCTATGTGTCTTGTTCAATGACTGTTTATTATCACAGACTATAGTATTAAGTGCATCATTTTGAATCTATACTTCCATAGCGAGTCTTCTTAACTTCATGGCCTCTTGTGCGGTACTGGTAAGAGACATATATTATGCTTACGTACTACATTGTGAGATTCTTGTTGAGGTGTTCGTGCAATAATTTATAAAACCTTCTTGTAAATTACAAAAATATCCCTATGTGGACTTTCTGGGAAAATCTGAAGCCCAGCAGATGTCACAATACGAGCTGATCAGATCTTGTGAATTTCCGCAATCAGTCATCTTGCTTTGTCATGTTGCTTTGTTTCTTAAAGGTTTCTGAATAAGTGCTTGACCAGATTTCAATAGTATGCAAATAACGATTGTTGAATTTGATTAATACATTGCCTGTAGAACCAATGTAGGGCCTGATGCACTAAGAAAAATACAACAGAGACCCGATCGCACTCTGGTATGAAAATTTCTTTAAAACAAACATCCGCTTAGGATTATTTGGATAGTCTGAAGCTTTAAGTTTTAGTCCTTTTGTTGGTAAATATCTTATTTGATTGCGCTTTGACATTTCAAATCTGGATAAGATCGACTGTATGTATCTGGTTTGATATAAAGTAATGGTTTTGTGAGGCTTGTGTATGGTAATATCAGTGCCCAGAAATCTTTATCATCCCTCAAGTTTTGCATGGTTAAATAAAAATTGATTCCTTAACCCAATATATTTAGAAAAGGTTAAAAACTTGTGGAGACGAGTATATTATCCACAAAAACTGCCAATGTTATAAAAGATCTTTCTTTGGCATGGAAATAAATAAACAAAAAATTTTTTATTTAATAAAAACAATTTGCTGAAGCATACTGTAAAGCTTGTGGTTTAAAGTTCTGCTTCCTTGCTTTTGCCCATATAAGGCTTTTTGCAGTTTGCATAACTTTTTTAGACGTTTCTTGTCCGTAAAATCTTGAGGCTATTGCATGTAGACTTTCTTTTTCAGCTAAACGAGCAAAAAAGCTGTTTTAACATCGATGTAGTTCATGGAAATCCTGAGTGGTCTCGACGCGGTAGCTAACAATACTCCAACACTAGAATATCGCACAACGGGTGAGAACGTCTCATTATAGTCGGAACCCAAGGACCTGGCTAAAGCCTTAAGTGACTAGGCGTGCCTTAAGGATAACGTTTTCCTTATTTACTTGCAGCTAATAACTGCTTTTGTCGCTGGCATATCTACTAGTGTCCCGGTTTGACTTTGCAAATCAAGTTTATTCCTCACTGCATGGCAGACTTTAACTGGTCACTTTCAGATGTTTAGATTGCTTGTAAGCGGTTTTAAGGTTCTGTGCCTTCATCTGATGTCGCAGAATATACAATATAATCCTGAAATTTAGCTCGATGCTCTATTTTACTTGCAGGACTGTCGCGTGCTTCTACTGACTTGGGATTGTGAAGATTTGATCCTATACGTGGTATTATCACCATGCTTTGGTCATCTGTGTTACAGTGGTTGTAAAACTTATATTAGAGTTGACGGGCTCGAAAATGACAAAAGTTTATGATTTTTGCTTAACCTTTTGAAACTTGACGTCTCTGGCTAGGAACATTTGTTTGGATGATGGCTCCGAATGCTTGTATCCCATTTGGTTTAGAGGATAGCTAAAAATGACTGCCTTGCAAGTTATGCTACTAACCTTGTCACGTGACTAACGAGGTATAATTGAAAGCAAAACTCTATTGGATCACTCACCCACACCTCTTTGTAGAGAGTTGTTTGGATCTGTGGTCTGATGTTGAATTCACTTTTCTTTTAAGAAGTTGATGAACGAACTATGAAGGTATTCTCTGCCATTGTTCCTGCAAAAAGTACTGAACTTAATATCAGTCTGAGTTTCTACCATAATTATAGATTGTTGAATTGCAAAAAAAGCATGAGATTTTTGTTTGGAAAAAAGAACAAGAGAAAGATCATCTGCAAAAGTAATAAAATACTTTGAACCCGATCTCAATATAGGTGGGATATGGCTGCCATTACTATGCACGAGCTACAGTTTGTGAGTAGATCTCGACATAACTCGCTTGTAAGGAGCATTTTTAGTTTCGCTCGTGCTGCAAGCTTCACATAATTTAAAACTTTTACTCGTCATGGTGCTGATTTCTGAAGCTGATACCTTGCTCAAAACTCAGATAAAGTCTATATTGACATGTCCAAGTGACCTTTGCCAAATGTTCATGTCAACATCAGCATACGCAATAGGTTGTTTTCAATTTACATTAAATGGCACTGTTTTCACCTTTTATTAATCCTTAGGTGTTATTGTGTATTTTCACAACAGACATGATTTTAACACTATTCTTTGTTCGCACCATACAGTTGTTACCTTGAAAGATCACATCAAAATCGGCTATAGTAAGATGTCCCACAGATAATAGGTTTGACATTGCTCCGGAAGCATACCATACGTTAAGACAAGACCCAGTGAATCCCTTGTCCTGCTTACCAGGATTCAAATGCAGTGAACCAGTTCCAATGGACATGTAAGTCTTCTTGGTTGATTGTCGTAGACGGTTGGGCTTTGGCCTGTTGCAAATTCCGGAACAGTTCTTTGGGCCTACAGATGTAATGAACTGCCGCAGAATCTAAAAGCCAAGCAGAAGAAATAATACACGTTATGCACACAAGTGTACTTAAAAAAGCGAAGTCAATTGAGCCATCTTGAACCTCAGTTAAGTTTTTCTGCTCACGCGGCTTTTCCATGTCGTGTCCATTGTCCTCCTGGTGTTCCATCATTTCTGTGAAATTTTGCAGCAAATTCTTTCTGATGGAGCTTGCTGTGAGCGTTAGTCACACAATGTGGCAAAATTTTCTACATTTGTATCATTTCATTTGGCTGAGGCTTTAGCTATTCTTGTAGTTGTGGCGGTGCACTTGTTACATCTGTGAATGGCTTGATTGGTTTCAGGGCTTATTTTTCGTTCCATAACCCCTGCGTAGCACATTACTTGCCGTTGCTAAAGCTTAATTAAAAAAAAAGTGAGGCTCTGAAAACACACATCGTTCATGATCTTATTCTTGACAAGATCGAATGTTAGAGTTACTCCAGAATTTTCTAAGGCCATGTGAATCGGCATGTAACAAGATGGCAGGATACTTAGCAGAATAGTAGCTACCAAATTGCCTGGCACTGCTAATCCAGCATTTCTTAATTTATTTTCACAAGCCAGTATTTTGTCGACGTAAATTTTTGCCGATTTGCAATTTTCTAATTTGATCTGGACTGGCTAGTCGATAAGGCTGTATCGACTTTCTAACTAGTGTCTGCCAATGCTGGTTTGAGTGCAGTCCATATCTTCTTAGCAGTCTTCTTGCCTCCTAAGTAAGAATGAAGCGACCATTAGATTTAAAAAATATTGCGCTTATGAGCAATTCCCTTGAGGTCCGGCCATAAGGCACGCGCAGTGCATTTTTCCAGTGGAACACGCTCTGTTCAACTCGCTAACAGAGGAAGATAAGTCACTAAAAAAATATCCAAACACATAAATCGATGGATTTTGATCTACTCTTTCTAATGGTGCCATCGGATTTTAAAGTAAACCTTTTTTTTACAGAGAATATCACGATTAAGCGAGGAATGCATTTTTTTCAATTTTTTTTTTTTTGCACTATTCGAAAAAGCAGGTCTTAAACTACAATCCCTCAAATTTTTAAGTTAAGGGGCAAAAAAAAAGAGTGATAAACAGACAAACGTGGTAGTTCGTGGTCGAAGGCATATATATTGCATGTATTTCTTCGATTTCTTTGTTACGAGTGCGAACCTCTACGGCGTTCCTATGCTTTACATATACATATGGATATCAATTTAACCACTCACTGCCAACTTTGTTTGTTCACGTCTTGTTTATCTTTTGGAGTATGTAAGTATAGAGTGGCCTATCTTAGAATTATGTTTGTATGTATTGATAAAACATTTTGCCTAAAAACATAGCGCTTGGAATTTAAGTTAACGCGACGGAGGGAATTACTAAGGCCTGTACATGACAGGACTGCTTGAGGCTATTGATCTTTTATGTACTATTAAAAAATCCGCCGCTCAAACCTGGTCGATAAAGCTAAAATAATAAGAGCGCATAAGAGCAGTTCCATTGAGGTCCGGCTAATATGCGCGCGCGGTGCATTTTTCCAGTGGAACACGCTCTGAACAGCTCGCTTACAGAGAAATATAAGTCGTGAAAATAAAAAAATTCTAGCATAAATCGATAGATTTTGATCTGCTCTTCATAATAATTTTCGATTAAACCTTTTTTTCACAGAGACAATAACGATTAAAGTTGAAAGCGATTTAGCGGAAAAATGAATTTTTTTAAATTCTTTTTTCTTGCCTGATTAAAAAAAGCAAGTTTTAAACTACAATCCCGCAAATATTGAAGTTGGAAGGGCCAAAAGTAGAATAGCTAGGCCGGTTCTGGCGTAGTTTTCCTGCAGCCCGACTAGTGCCGGATTACCCTTACCCAGCAGCCGGGCTTCCTCGTACTATAACACGGATTCCTACTCAGGTTCCCATATAAGTGCCGGACTAGCCATACTGTATCGGCTTAACTTTATCAACAAGCAGTATTGTTGACCGTGGTCAAACTCGTGCTATTAGACGAGCAGACGCTTACTTCTGCCTGCATACTCGGACAGCCATACTCCGGATCCTCATGTAAGATTGAGACCGAGCTATAGCATAAGCTCCCTCCAGATTTTTGAAAGCGCGAGCTGACGGTAAGTAGCTCAGTTACATTATTGGCCTATGGTCTCTGGCCTACCCGTATGCGTGGAGTCTGAGGTCCAAACATTTGTTAATACAACTGTATATTCATCATTAAATCCACTTGAGATGCACTCCCCACAAGTATGATGCAGTTGCTCTCTCTGATGTATTACTTTTTACACTCATATGAGGCAAGCGCAAGCACATTGTGTAAAACGCTTAGTGCAAGAAATACTATACCTGGACTGTCTTATCAATACGCGTATCGAATAATGCTGGCTTTGTCAACTTAAGTGTTGAGAGGTGTTAGCCACGGTTTCTACGTCATCGCGAAAGATGTTGTCAAGGTAAGCAAGAGAGAGAGAGAGAGAAAGAGAAAAAATATTAGGACGGGTTGAATGCAGTTGGGAACAGCGAAACTCTAATCGACTCTGATTCCCCTTACTCCTCGGGACACCCGCTCTCTTAGCAGCGTAGGTATTTTCTCATCTTTGTTACGGTCCTTCTATGCCTGCTTACTCAAACACATTTTGTTTTTATTTGGAGCGAGAGATATGATTAGCAAAGGCAAGCGCGTTGTGTACAACGCTCGGCACGAGTAACACGATGCTAATCTCTGTTCTCTCTTACGCATTATAATATTCTGGCGCAAGGTTTTTATTAGCGGATGTGTACGCGCGTATCAAGTGATGCGAGTTGATCGCTATACGCGCGCTCGCATCACTATGCCTGGTCCGTCTTATCAATACAGGGGTATCGGATAATGCAGGGCTTTGTCGATTTAAGTTCCGAGAGGCAACAGCAAGGTTTCTACGTCATCGCGGAGGATGTTGTTGAGGCGGGGACAAGAAAGCGAATGAGAGGGGGTGGTGGTAAAGGTTTCTGTAGACAAGACATTGCGGAGGATGCTGTTGAGGCGGGCAAGAGAGAAAGAATATTAGGATGGGTTGTATGTGGTGGGGAACAGTGCAACTCTTATCGACTTCAAGCTCTAGGGGATATTCACGAGATGTGAAAAGAAATCATAATCGAGTGTTCAGTAAAGCTATATAATTTTTATTTCTTTATTTTACATGTATTTTACTTGCGGTGTACAAAAATATTACACTAGGTATTATAAAAAAGTAAGTAAAATTAGAGTTACTATTTAGCGAGCAATTCGTCGAACAAATTTCAAGCTACAACACACATTCCAAAATTACTTATTTTCAACAATATAATAATATTGAATTCCTTAATTGTTTAGATAGTTGCAGACATATAACAGTGTACATGCTTAGCTCTCGCCTCGGTATTACAATTATAAAATGGCTTAACGAATCAGAGTTGGAGAGAAACTTCTTAATTTCACCTTTTTCAGAAAACTAAATTCATCTTTGAAAAAATTACATTTAAAGTTGATAATACGGTTCACCTCTAAGACGCGTTCGTCAAGATTTTTTATCTCAGCATCAAAGCACTCTCGAAGACTCTTGAAACCATTGAATGTTGTCTCATTTATCACAATACTAGCATGTTTTTGCTTCCTTTTCTTACAAACTGGGATCTGCTGCTGCGCATTGGCCTCTTCATTAATCTGCTCGTCGTTACTCTGCGACTTGTCTTACTCGTTTACGACCGGGCACTTATCAATGGCAATAGTTTATGAACCATAGAAATGGGCAAAATTTATGTCATGTCCTGGTAAATATTTATTTTAAACTTTACCAAATTCCGACTGTATACAAGAAAACAAATCTCTAAAATATGACGTAATATTTTCTACATGCAAACACAACAGCTCCAAGCTATTTTATAAAGTGTCACATATTTTAGCTGTGGTCATGAACTGCATAGTTTTATCACTATCTTGTAGGATTCGTCAAAAGGTGTTAAAATAACAACGACCCTCTTCGTATTAGATCTATTAGGAGCATAAGTTGTGACTGCAAACAGGTTAGGTAGTGCAATTCTATGACTACTATACTTTACAGCACTACTTTTATTAGACAAACCTGCAGACGCACCGTTTGCACTCAAAGCCATATTCACAAAGGGACTTTTAGCGACACTGTTAAATAACCAAGCGAACGAGACAAACCAAGCTAAATTGCGAGTACTCACTCAATTAGTCGGCAAGACAAGATTTTTTATCATCATCATCTTTACCGCGACAGAACATGAAAAAAAAGCGGCATGAAATAACATTTGAAAGCACGTGATAGGTTGACTACCTCCCCCCACCCCTGATTGCAACATGTCATTTTATGACTTAAATATATAAGCTCGGTAAAAAAAAAAATTATCTCACGCACTGTCACTTGATATCAAACGATAATATGAGAAATATCATCTTAGCAACAGGATGTTTTACAGCACTTTACATTTACATATAACTACGATATCAATGGAGACTCAGGTAACTCATGATACTCGATATTCCACTATTTTATACTCTGTACCGAAATGTAATCCTAACATCCCTATCACTTGTACTCGTCTCTAATGACGTATTTAACGCATCTAGTTTTGGCAAAATATGACTTCTTGTGCTTTTGACTCGAATATTTAATATCATTCGACGATGAAGTCGTTGAAATAAGAACAATTTGTGGAAGTGATGGGGCTTGTGAAGGTAGTGTTACGCTTCAACAATCAAAGTGTTAAAAGATTAGAAAAACTCCTAAATAATATAGTTGGGTATATTATGAAAGACATAGAATAAGTGTTAAAAGTGTATTAATCAAATGCGTTCAATACATATACCTTAACAGCCGGGAATGGTATACAGCCCAAATTCAAGTGTATACATGGGCATTATTGACTGAACGTTAGGTGAAATGAACATCACTAAGTTTCAAAAAATCATGTTCATTAAATCTATAGGTAGGGCCATAAATAATAAATTTGAACTTTCAAGAGATTAGTGTTCATTGGTAATTCATAATATTCATAAATTATATGAAAAAAAACAATGTTGAAAATCTCAACACTCCTGATAGAACCATCACATTCGGTCCAGCAAAGCCCATGCTCTCACGACGACTACCGATCGTTTTCCCTACGAACATCGTCAGGTAAAATAGAAAAATTACATGTGAGACGCGCAATCAGTTGATTAATCACAGGGCTTATAAAAGACACTACCGCCACATCTTTTGTTAAAAACTGTCGCGATGCGTCAAGAAAACCTTAGATTCCTATGACATAATCATCCTTGAATAAATTCATTTTCACAACTAAAGCTTGGTGTACTAGCGTATCTGTAATGTTTGATACCAAGCAATCAACCAACCTACGCTCTGCGCTGACATTCATTTATAAACGTTAAATTTTTTCATACTCACCTTGGCCCCTCCAAACAGCTATAGTCGTAAAAATTTGTTTGTCAAAGTCTGTAAAACAATAAATCCGACGCCCTTTCTTGAAAAAATTGTAAGTAGAGTAGTAAATAAGTCGAAATATTTTGATTACGTGACGATATGAGTCACAACAACCTACACAGTCAGGTCTAAAAAAAGTATAAAATAAAGTGCTGGTTGTATGTACGGTCAGCTGCTATTAAGACATGGCATAGATTATATCGAGACAAGTATAAGTTTGCAGTACGGTAAGAGCTCTAAGGGCCAAAATCGCCTTATTTATAGCAATAACGTTTATAATAAGGATTATACTATGAATAGATAAACATATTGGAAACGTATGTAAACCAAAACCATAAAATGTCCAAGTCGTGTAGTGTCTAAAGATAATAAACTAGTCTGCATCACTGTACACAATCATGTCCACGATTCATCAGATATATATGCAAATGAAAAATAAACAGGTATCAAAGAAGTTAAATTCGAATTAAAACAAGACTGTATTTAGACATATTTCAACGTATTTTTTATATCATTTTGATCGTATTTGATCGTATTTGATCGTATGCACTAACACTAAATTCTGATTGAAGTAAAGTGATCCACCTCCTCAACTATATTGTAGGCTTAGAGTGATCCTATCTTATAGTTTGCATGGCCTTAAAGTGCAGCCTCTAATGAAATTAGCTGTTGACTATGACATTGCATACACTTGGTGGTCGCGGCATTTAAATAGTGCGAATTTTAAATTTAGTATACAGTATGAATTTCAAACTTAAAAATCCAATTTACAGAAAAAAAATGGTGGGTCACGTGATGAAGCCTCTTTATTTGATTTGTGATTGGCTCATATTCCTCTTTCTATTACAGAGAGCTGACCTTTAACCCAACAAAAAAGGTTTCATTTTAGTCGTTAAGGATAATTTAGGAAGAGTTTCAGGCGAGTGCTTTGAACATTCAGCTATTTTTACATTACTTCAACTAACTAGCTAAAAGAAAAAATCGTATCCAGCAATAATATTTACAAAATATACCAAATTTAATTACAATCTGCAACAATGGAGTAATTAGTGTAATATGCAAGTCCAACATGTAGTATGTAATTGAACATTTGTTATTGCTAAAATATTTTACATAGTTTGTTATTAACCTTTTTTCATGGATTTGAGCAATTTTTTTTTTTTATTATAAAAAAATTATGACTGTAAAAGATGACATCTCTTTGCTGTGATCTTATCAATTCTAGCTTCTCGTGCTTTCTGAAATATAGAAGTAGTAGGTGAGGTTTGCTTTAATGAGTAGTGCCCCTACGGTAAAGTATCTGTTTGGCAAGGCATCAGATAGCGTTTATCGTCATGAGAGCTGTGACCGATCTTTTGCGCTCGTTGAGTACATAGTATAAGCAGTTGTAAGCGTATATTTTGCTGCTTACGCACAACTGTTATATCTTCATAAAGACTGTCAATATAGTCATCTAAGCTAATAATTGCTTTAAATGTAGATTTTTTCGTAACTTTCGCCTTCTTTTTAGGCTTCTTATATTTTAGTCGGACAGAGTACATTTTGTGGCGGAGTCCCACTAGTTCAACATGATGCGACCGTTGCAATTGTCTTTCATCAGTCCGATCGCCCTTTTATTCTTTAACTCTGTACCAAACCGATTGTCTACAGGATTGTCTGACGTGTCGAACTTCTGGCTGTCCATCTTTATCATCTTATTCATACCTACGGCATGGACATCGTAAATAAGGCTGTCAGTGTCTGTGTGTACACAAGCTTTGATGTATCTCCTACACATTTTCTCATGTACTCATAATATAACCGGCACACGAGTGACTTGGATAGGTCTAGAACTCATAGCCTTATGTATACAGGCTTACGTATAGTAATCTCCGTTCGTGACAGCTGTATTGCCTCTAGACTTTTATCAAAGATGGAACAACTATGTAACACCAATAATACTTTTGTCGACTGTAAATGTTAATCTATCGTGTCGTGTTCGTCTGTGGCGCAGATCGCTAACAAGCCACACTGAAGAGTCCAAGTTGGCAATCTGGGACGAAACGAATCTTCTCCTTCCCTTCGATTCCTCTTATTTTTTCCTTTGGCTCCGAGCTTCTAAAATGAAGCTGACAAGTACAAATTTCAACAAGCGTGGAACTTGCTTTGTATGAAGCAGCGCGTATACATGTGTGGGTGTAATTTAGAAAAAATTATACACAGACATACGTCAAATTAAAAATAGTATTAATGTTTATTTATTAATTTGACTGTACGACCGATATAAATATTTGTCTTGTCTCAACATTTACAGTCGACAAAAGTATTATTGGTGTTTAAATTTTAAATGGTCTATTGGGGGGAGGGTCATGATGCTGGCTTCGG
>JAPYYV010008660.1:0-13446 GCA_030522625.1 Copidosoma aretas | reverse complement strand
GCTTGCACCATCCGAAAAATATATTATCTTATCTATATCTTTCAAATTCATTTTGATAAATTCCACGAGTTGTCTCTGAAATAGATGAACCGCAATAGTTCCATGACGTAAACATTCAGAATTAGAAACAATACTTTTGATTTTTAACTCATCTTTGTCATCTTTATAATGTATTGAAAAGGGATGTATTATTACCTGGTCATTATTTCAATGTATACCTTGAACATAATTTTGAATTATGAGGGCATAGTTTTCAGAAAAATCACTTATTACAATGCATTCATTTTTCTTCAATTCTCATTTTTTTTTTTATTTAAAAATTCTCTTTGTTTATTGACTAAAAAAGAATGTAGCAATAAATTTTTAAATCCGTTACTCAAACATTCTAAAAATTCATTAACACTCGATATCAAGGTTTTTAATGAAGTTCTTTCAATTGTAACCTACTATTTATACTTGATATTCTCGATCAATTTTTCTTTATAATTCTGTTCTAACTGCTCAATGATATTACTTATACCAGGGCACTTAGCACATGATCGCAAAAAACAGTCAGTAGAATGCCTATCACACTATACGATCTAAGCAATCATGATAATATTTAATAGGTCGTTGTTAATCAGCTGTAATTAATTTTAAATTTGCTCCATCTATTAGTAATTTTACATTCTCATGTATGGGACAGACACAAATTGAATGAGTACCACTCGCACCTGCCAATACACAATGTTTCGGTCGAAAACTAGCGAATTTCGAGAAACTACATTTCATTGTTTGATGATGGATTTTAAAAGACTCATACAATTTTTTTATATTATTTTAAAGTATGCGCTTCTGCATCTGTCATTTTTTTCCACCCACTTTAACAGAGACGTAATCTTTTTTGCCTGGCGGCATTATTTTGATGTAATCATCAGACTGAAAGAAGGTAGTTATAGTGTTGATATTATCTACTTCTAATGATGGATGGCTTTTAGGATTTGAGAGGTAGGAAAATTGAGCTGAATTTTTGTGTAAGACCAGCGTTTGAAAATGGTTAAAATTTTAATTTTATGAGTACGGTCTTGTGTGGTACTAAAACTTCCTTGTAAAGTTCTTAGAATTGTTGTGTCATCATCATCGCCATCAACAGCATCTGAACCATCGTCAGGAAAATTAAAAATTTTTTTCTTAATCACTTCTGTAATTTTGTTTGCTTTTTCCTCAGAATATCGTTTTTGGCGTCAATTTTCGTTTTTTATTCAGTGAAGATCCTAACAAACTCAATCCTTTATTGAAATGATCCACGCGATCATTTAGTGTTATTTTGCTTTCTCCGGAAGTACCCGAAGTTTCTCTACCACCAATTTCCACATGTGATTCTTCCTTTGATGATCCATCTTCATTTTCCGGCTATAAAAAAAACGCCTAATTAGCGACATTAACGGAATATTGGAAATTAATTCACTAAATACATTCACTATAGGTAAGGAGTTTACTGGCTGAAGAAATAAACGGAGCAAAACGCTGCTGTAAGCTATGTAACGCTATTGAGGTGCGTATTTAGTGGAATGAAATCATACACTTAATATGATATAGTTACGTACCATTTTAACTTAATCATTATTGCACTAAGCATCATTTTCTTCTTTGCTGTTCTTGATGCGCTGACGGCAGGTATCACAAATTCTTTGTTGTAATAACTTCGTAGTTAATGGCATATTTAATGCACGCCGAAAATTTTCATTTACTTTTCTCAATTGTATATTTCTGCTTCTCAAATGACTGATTAACTTAAAGGGATTAAAACAGAAGTCAGTACGAATGTTCGTGCCTTGTTATGTACGTAAGACTTTTTTAGGCATCGTTATGATTCTTGTCAGCACTTTACCAATAGGCTCACTATAAGCTTAGATACAGAGGGCAAAACTTACGAGCTGATGAATTTAAAGTAAACACTTACGGGCGCAGTAACAAATTCTTAGGCAGATACTAGGCTCCATTGGGCTAACTGTTTAGTGCCTATAAGCAGACCAGAATGATATGTATCATTGGCCATAAATGTATTTGAATAGGCAACATACGTTAACGTTCGCTACGATTAATGCGATAGTTAGTAGTTAAGCTTTATCTATTAATAACATAACAAACAACCAAATGAACACAAAATATTGTTTATTGATATTATTATTAAATATTACTATTTATTAAAATCTATTTTCAAATAATTAATATAAAAAACCTAATGTATTATGGAGAAAAACGAAATAATGCCAGAAAAGATGACGTGCGATGGAATCCGCGCGCCGATAAGACGTGCCGCGCTACATAAATTAATTTTTTTCGAATAGTAATAATTAACTCTTCATCGAAAAAAAAGTAGTTTTTAATAGAAAATTTGACGATGAATACGATGGTATTACTAAAAACTGGCTACAAGGGGAGGGGGGGGGGCAGTAGTTAAAAATCAATTTAAACATTTTAACTGTTCATAACAATTTGAAATCGTTAATAATTTTATTTAAAAGTATTTTTTTCTCAAAGCTTATTCTTTTACCGTTCAAATAAAAAAACAGCAGTCTGTAGCTTAGATAATACCGGAGTTATGAATATTTGAAAATTCCTCCTGCAGCCCAAAATCACCGAAATCGCAGAATTTCAATCCTTTCTAGCGTACAAAATATTGTGAAAAAAAAAAAAAAAGAAATACGTGTCTCTTTTTTTTAAATATAGAACAAGTAAAAAAAGTTTAAGCAAAATAAAAAATGTGTCGGTCAATTTTTGTCAAAATCTGTTCGGTTTGTAAAAGGACGTCCCATGTACATATAATTTAAATAGTGCTACACGCCCTTTTCTTTTTTCCACGATGCTTCTTTAGCTTTTTTTTCTTATTTGCATTATTTATTTTATTGACTTCGAGCGTTATTAACCTTTCCATTATCATTCTTGTCTAAATCATGCCTATAAAAGCGTTGTATTTTTTGTTGCTCGGCCGGGGGCTGCTGGAAAAAGTGTCGGCTAGGAATCGACTTTAATCAATGCCGAAGATTACACACGACATCTATATTAAAAACTATATAAGCCCGATATCAATAGTCTGGTTTTTTCTTAGCACATGCCCGCTTTTATTTAATTCTACGCTCCACCCGTCCGCCGTCAGATCGATCCGCTCTCTCTGCCCCCCGTCCCTCTTTTATTTCTTTCCCTTGTTCCTCACTGTAATTCCGAAAGTCTGTGCCTTTAGGACGCATGTTTTTTTTTATTTTGTCTACATTAGTCATCCTTATTTCTTCTACTCTCTGTAGTTTATCATTTTGTCTGGCATGGTAAATCCCCGCTATTTCATACGGCCCTTCGTATTGCGAGGCGTATCTACTTTGCAATGGTCAATAAAGGACAAGTACGGACTTTTCTTGCATATGACACTTAGTATTTAGATTCCTATTAGAAAAAATATCTTGAAC
This sequence comes from Copidosoma aretas, assembly GCA_030522625.1. NCBI lineage: Eukaryota > Metazoa > Arthropoda > Insecta > Hymenoptera > Encyrtidae > Copidosoma > Copidosoma aretas. Next base: position 10,003 of record JAPYYV010008660.1, on the reverse strand, counting down.
GGAATTAAGCTTACACTTGTTTGATGGATGCTAAGGTGCGCATTTTCTTTAGAAGCTTGGCGATTTGTTGGAAATATTTGTCATACGTTGGATCCTATGGTTGACGATAAAAGCTCAATGGTTTGTGAGCTTAATGTCCGAAAAGTACTTCGTAGGGCGTGTATACCATACTATTTTGCTCTATCATATGCAAGCGCGCATAGGGGTTAAAAGTTATTTCATTTGTCATTCCTGTCGATATATGCTTTTAGGTATTCACAGAGTACGAAGTGCATCTTCTTGATAGCACCATTACTTTGAGGATGAAATGATGTACTTTCTATTTTGTTGATCATGAACAATCTATCATACTCTTTCGTTGATTTATTTATTAAAAGGGTTTCTTTGTTTGATAGAAGTCTTTTCAGTGCGTCCGAATATGCTACAATCTTGTACTTGTGTGCTCTGGTTATTTCCTTGGCTGTTGCTCTTTGCATTAGGGAAACGAGAATGATGTGTTTCGTTAACCAGTCTTAAATAGACAGTACATGAGTATTTTTTTGGTCAGAGGGTTTATTCACAGGTCCGTACAAATTGATAGATATTTTATTTGGAGGATCTACTTGGATTGTCTGTAATAACCATTGCTTGTTCTGTTTTAACCTTTACGAGTTTGTTGGTCCGACAAGACTTACAGCCAAGCATGAATTGCCCTACGCCCAGTTAAATATTTCTCCAGTAGAAATTTAGTGCGATACTGTATCAAGCCTTGTTTATGCCTCTGTCCAAACAATTGCAGACTCGTAGTACTCTTTCATAACTTTTTATCCCTGGTCAGTCAGCGGTACTGTAAGTATACTTATGTAAAGTGCAGCTGATACTCTGATGTCTTTAAAAATTTCTTTGATTTTCTCCACCAACTATTGCCACTGATTTATGATTAAAACCAGTAGGTCTCTCACTATTTCGACAGTTCTTATTTTATTGACCATAATTAGTGCTTTTAAAGACACCAAAAATATTATCATCGCATACGTCTTATTTGTACTCTTAGAAAAGTACAATAACGCATCTTCCGTCGCCAAATGTGCGACTGCCACTTAAAATTTATCTAATGCCTTACAGATCTTTACATGTTTTCACATATTTTGACATAAAGAAAGCTTCTATTGGTTAACCTGTAGATACTGATAACCCGTACAATATAATAAGGCAGTGAAAGAGGCAGTTTTTGTTGCGAGGTACATAGATCAATACAAGCTTTTTGTGTAGCTCTGCGCAGTAATATCCACACTTCAGAACTCTTACGCGCTCCTCTTTGTTCATCTTAATCAGTGCTAATCTATTATCTAATAAATCCTCTTTAAGTGCTAGTTAATCTACGTAAAATTTTTTATTTTTATTATTCTCTTTGTTACTATTATAGTCGGCCTTGTTTTTCGACTCGCTAACCTCTTTTTCGTTGCTATCATCTTCCCAAACGTGTATTCTTATGCGTTGCTTTTCTTTTACTTCTCGTTTTCTCGCATCAATAAAACAATTTTTTTAATCCTATCGACTAGGCTTTTCATAAAATCATAGAAGTACTCGTACAAGGCGCGTTGTCTTTCACTGGGTAGGTGTTTGATATTAGTATGATCATCAGTGTCACTAGTCAAAGGCATGTAACTTGCACGCATACATATGTAGCCCTTATCCTACTTGTCACACTATACCTTCGTATTCTTTCTTATCTATTAACTTGGCTCCCCAAAATCTACTTGTTTTTATGCATTTGCTCTTTTTCTGCTGCGACTTCCGCTGCTAAGCTTGTCTGTACTAGTTGCTAACCCCCATGATTCACCGCACTAGACCTAATTTTCACCGCCGTGTCTAACGTGTTCAGTGTATCGCAGTGTCGTATGATTATTTGCTTCGAGCAATCCTTCGGTTAAAACTTACTAGATTGTAGGCTTTCTATTCAATGTATTGATGGACTTGTTTTCTATTCAATGCATTTGTGGACTTTTTGTTTCGCTTCTTGTGATGCACTTTAAATTAGAAACAGAGTACTCGTAGTTTTTATATCTCCCTGCATACTCTTTTTCTTGCGCCTGCATGCTAGCTTGCCGTGCGTTAGCCTCTGTAAAATTATATTATATGTCTCACCCACATCCTATTTTGACCATAGATGGTCTGTTTTCTGGTTGTTGTCTTCGATTTAGCTAATTTTTTGACTACATTTTAATTTTGATCAGATCTAGAGTCAGCCTCACTATTTGCCTGTCCACATATAATCATATTTTGTTTATTTGTGTGATACTCATTGTATTGATGTTTTGTTGGATGCGCCTGGGCAATTTACTAATTCAAATTCGTAGCCTTATTACTCTGCTTTTAGCTTAATCAATCAATTATAAGATTTTTCGGCCGTATAAAAGTGTTTTTATGGTTCGGGAGAGCGCTGACAAAAAATCGTCCACCATAGTAAACAAGGATAGGCGCGTAATAAATTGCGCTCTTTAGGTGTGTTATAACAATAAAATTTGTCCCTGAGAGTTGATGCGTCCTAAACTGTCGCTGACTTGTCCGAAGATTAAGGTCTTGCTGCTGGTAATAATGTGCCTTGCAGTTTAGAAATATTATTATTATTTCTAGTGTTTGGAAGCCGATATCTATGTCTGTTTCTTTGTGTTGCTGGGAGCTAATTCAACGAAGCCACGGGATGGTCGTAACACGGGCCAGGTGACATTCGCATACGTCTGCTCTCAGTATGTATGAGGCCTAGTCGTCCGTTTTTGTTGACTGGGATGAGTCAAGCGTATTGTATGCTGTTATTCTAGCCTAAGAGATGGAAAAATTAGTGTTTTACGGGGTTACGTACTTGCTTAAGGCTTATATTTTTATGTTCCAGCCCTCTTACATATTCTTTGGACAATTTGGCCTGTCATACCAGTCAATATGGTTCTTGTTAAGGGGTCTCCTTTCTCCCCCTATGACGATTTGTTTGTTGGCAGTTTTCTGACGCATTTTGAGATTAGGATCTCATTACGTCCTTTTTTTAATAACCTCTTTCATTCGGGAGGGTTCGTTGCAGCCTGTCTTCCTAACCCTTGTCTTATGTACAGTTATGGGCGGGCTTCATAGTGCTCCAGGCCCTTCGATGTTTGAGTATTATTTGCTACCTTCTTTCCAAGTGTCTTGCTCATGTTTACCTAATCTTTCTGCTCGCTATCTACCAAAAATATATTTTATAAACTGGCTCCTACACCATCTAACTTCTAGGACTTATTTCCTAAATCCGCAGTGTTTGACGGTAAGTTTTTCTGTTACGCAGTAATTTTGGCTTTTACAATTTATCATGTGTTTCCAGATTGCATAAGACTTAGAGTCGTGCTCTAAAATAGCGTCTACTGCCTCCACTTCATCTAAGGTGAGAGTGGCTGTATCCTCAAAATCAGACACCCTGCTTATTCTTGTTTTTGATAAACTTTCCATTGTTAGACTGATATAATTTTGTTTGTTTCCATTTTAACTTTGTCGTACAATTATTTTATAATCCAACTCCTCGAGAACTCCTTTATTACTATTATTCTTTTTTTTCCTCTTTTCAATAATCTTTAATACGTAACTATTGAGCTTGTTTTGACTTCCTCCAATTAACAAGTTTTTCCTGAATCCTTTCTTTATACAAAAGAACAATACTGTTACTAGAAACGATAGAATTAGATAATCACTTACACGCTGCTGATATAGAGGTAAAAACTTAAGAGAAAGCAAATCAGCTGATTTAAAATTGTACAAGTACATTTTCGTATTAACCCCGGGGAAAATAAAAATATATTGATTGGTGAGTGTCAAGGTACTGACCAAGTGCCTTCTACTAGTCCATTTATAAGTAGGATCACTACATACATCTTGCTTACCTTTTTTGCTCGCCGGGATGTTTAAGATACTCTCGTTATAATATCGGTCTCCAGGTGGTGTTTTCCATACTTTAAATCATTTTTCCTGGATGTGATCTTTTTTGCGGATACGCTGCAAATAATATCTTTTACTTTTCTAGCATCTGTATCTCGTGGAAAGACCCTATGTTTGTCTCCCGAAAATTGCATAGAATATTATGTGGGAGACAATGGCTTCAATAATTATTAATATGAAAAAAGAGCCGTGTTACGAGTAGTCGTCTTAGCATGCAGACCAATCAGCTCCGTGTCTACTCTGTAAGAGACGGTCCATCTCCCTCGCTCTCTGCCCCTTACCAACACCTACTACGAGAACTACTACCGACTTGATTCGAAACCTGTGTTTATCATATCACTCGCTTTACCACTACAGTGTGCAAATATTTTTTGATCTTTTTTTCTACATGACACTAAGGCCCGCATAAACTAATTTTATACGGGAATATACAATATAGTAATGTAAAAATATCAGTAAGAGTCAGGAGTTTTTTACTCTTAACACGTCTTTTTAGCTAAAAAAATTTATTTGAATCCAGATTTTCGACAAATAAGTAACCTTCCAAAATAATGTCCGTAGTCCATCTTTGCTGTACAAAAAGTGCCTTAAAAGAGAGACATTATGCAAAGAAATGGCGGGTTAATCAGCTAATTGCTTTATTTATTTATAATTAGCTATTACGTATCAAGAAATGCGGCAAAACTTACGCTTTAAAATTATCTTTTTCTATGTGGAAATGTTTTAAAACCGTCTCAGATGTTAACACGAAAAGGTTTGGGTTTTTTAGAAATCTCATTGTAGATTTCATGAAAAAGCTAGTTGTGGAATGTCATGATAAGAAGGCGTGGGTAAAAAATAAAGGATTAAAAAAAAAAAAAATTTTACCTATGAATGACGTGAAAAGACAGTTCCAAGGACAAGTTTGGTTTTACTACTTGATGTCCACCTTTGAACCGAACAATTTTAGTGTAGTTTATTGTTTGATTGGTGGCTTTGATGAGTAGATGAATTGATGCTCATGATTGACCTTAAAATGGTTGTTCAAGGTCATAGAATACAAATTTGCTAAAAAATTATTGTCATGTAAAAATATACGCTCTATCTGAATCCGTGATAATGAATTGAGGTTTTTATTTTAAATTGATATCTACATCTTAAATGCCCTTGAAGGACAAAGCTAAGGTCAAATTTAACTGCCGTATTAAAATGTTGTCCTTTGAACCTAAAAATTTTTTTAAAAGTCATTGTTTGATTGCTGGATTTTTTAGGGAGTTATTTCTTGAATTTTATAAAACGGGTCACTTGGTATAACGATATGTATACATATCAACAGTGTGCCACCGCATTATTGGCCTTTTTCTTTAGGCTATGAAAATTCTAATATTACCGTTTTTATTTATTGACGCAAATCGGCACCTGATTTTTGGTTTATGAGCTTGTGATAATCTGAAGTCTTCTATGTCCAGATTCCTGGTACAAAAAAATTGGCTTGTATTCATTATAAGCATTCAGAAAATAAAAAGTGCCAGAATCTCTACACGGTAACTATTTTCCTCAAAACGCAAACAAGACAAAGATATTAATACATTTTTTTTTTCTCGAATCCTGTAAGAGTATTAAAGAGGTAGAGACCTGTAGGTAGGCATGCGTCGATAAAAGTAGTTAGCTGGCTATACTAATAGCTATCTGTTAAATGACAAAAAAAAGGTAGACAAAAATATAAGTACATACGGGACATAAGTTAGCAGACAAGCAGTCAGTATATAAAAGGGTATAAAGGTAAGCTAGGACGATACGTACTTAAAAAAAGCAGTTCCCCTTGCCAAGGTGTTACCTATTTTAATGAATGGTTTGTTACATCATTGAGCTTTTAAAGCCAAACTTATGTTTAGGATACAAGAATATCAGTTAAATGTTTTTAAATTTACCCAAGCATCCCGAGCTCTTAAGTACAGTCATATATAAGTTATTTAAATAAAAACAAACTATGTATTTAGACGGTCATCTAGAGACCATTTTTTATGTTGTTGATATTTACTTGTGGTTAGAAGTTTCTATCTCTTGCTAGTGTTTCTGAACAGTATTTCAAGGACGTAAGAGTGGACTGCTCAGTTAGGCACAGTGCTACTAACTTAAAATAGATAGACACCTGTTTTTTATGACAATACACACAATATCTAGACGATTATTAGGTTCCAGGTTACCTTTTTGATTTCTAAAATATACCTAAATTTCTTGAGTAACTTGTATGTCCTAGAATAAAATTAAATCCGTTTTATAATATGCACTTATTAATTATATAAAATTCGAAGTTCATGCCAGCTAGAAAAACCTGAAAAAACCTCATGTTTTTTCAAAAATATTATTTACTTTTACATGAATAATCATGACACTTTTTTTTCAATCAAAGTTTTGATGCACTTTTAATCATGTATCGTAATGATACACTTGCTTATACGACTGAAAATTATGTGCAATAAATTCTTTACACATAGTATAACAGGTATAGTTTTTTGCAGGTACGTGGACTTGTAATCCTGACTCGAAATGTTAAGCACTCTTGTATTACACAAATTTAATTATAACAATTTTGAATTAAAAATTTGTAAATTCAGTTAATATAATAATCCCTACTAATTGAAAGATATTAAACTACCCATCTGGTGAGCACATTCCTGTAATATTAAGCTTTAAAGCAATTGTGGTTTTAGGAAAGACAAGGTTGTAGTAATCGCGTATGTAGTGGATATGGTTGTTGATTGTACCCTTGGAAGTGATTTTGGTTAGATAGGCTTGACGGAGAAAATTCATAGCTCAATGTTTAAAAAGTTAGGTTTGCAAAATAAAAACGATTCCCTTGCTAGACGGATTAGGATCTTCAGGACATCATTGCAGTTAATTTTCAGAAAATCTTCCAAAAAAATTCAGAAAAATTGGATTATCACCAGAAAACGAAGTACTCGTCTTTGTTAATTAAATATCAAGGCATTTTTCAAGATGATATGTTTAAGGGAAAATGTGATTTGGTCAAGCATAAGATACACTTGGAAACAGAAACACAACCAATTTGGCAGCCATAAGGAAGAGTCCCCATTCACAAACAAGAGCAGGTTGACACTTGAATAACAGAAACGAATAAAGAAGGATTTATTGAAAGATTTTTGGTTTTTGGGGTTTTCTAGTCATCGTCAAGAAAGATAAAGCTCGTTCTACAAGATTTTATGTTGACTTCCGGAAAGTACAGGTGGCAACGATTCAATATTCATATATGTAACTGATATCGTATGGTCCATTAGATAAGTTATCTAAAAATCGTGGTTTTCTACGTCTGATTTAAAGAGCGACTACTGAAAAGTAGAAATTAACAGTTATGATAGAGAAACCGCAGGGTTTTTTGTTGGACAAGGAAGATTTACTTGATGATTGTTGTGCAAAATCAGCTTAATCTATTTGGATGACAGAATAGGTCTAGCAGATTCGTTTGAAGGAGTGTTTGCGAATCTGAAGAAAGTGTTTCTTTGATTTTGGAAAGCTAATATTTAAATGATTAAAAAGACGTGCAATTTTTTGAAAAGTGATATTTAATTTTTTGGTCACTCTATATGAGACGAAGGAAAGAAACCATGTCCAGAGAAGATTTGGACTGTTTTGCAATGGTCGATTACAAGAACAAAAAGGAACGTTCGTCAGTTTATAGAATTTCGCTCGTACTATAGGCGATTTATCAAATGCTTCTAAGACATTGCTAGACATCTTTATAGTTTGACATTAAAATACAAGCAGTTAAAATGATCTTTAAAAAGTCAAGAGGAATTTCATGAATTAAAGATGGTTTTTACGTCTTCTTAAATTTCGGCTTTTTTCAGGTTATAGAATGTATTTACCTTAGACACTGACTCTTAAAATCATGGCATTCGTTAAGTCTTGTCTTAGAATTTGGATGGTAAGAAGAGAGTAATTGCTTATCATAGCATTGTCGTTGTTACTTATACAAAGAGAAGTTTGTAATCCGAACCGTATATTCCGCTACGTGTATGACTTGTGTTACAAAGAGAGGTCCACCACATAATGAAGTTAGTGACATAGGGGTTTTTACTTAAGTGTACCCTTTGAGAGGCTTCAGATGGATATTTAAGGTCCACTCTCAACTTCTTTGCTAGGTAACAGATATCTTTTTGTCGTTATTTATAGTTTTATCGAATAGGTAGAATCATCCCCCTTATTAAACATTAGGGAGAAAACGATAGACTTAATTTTTGTTTTTAAGGTGGTTAGCAGTTAAAATGTACATTTAAAAGTGCATATTGACCAGGGTACGAACTTAGATTCTCGTCTAGTGAAATAATCGGAAGAATTTCCAGAAATAAAGAAGACACGAGCTCCACCTTTACACCCACAATAAAAATGCCAAGCGGAACGGCAACATCCGACGATTTCTAATTATTTATCTGAATTCGTAAGCAAAAACCAAAAAGATTAAGACTCTTGGATCTCCTTTTTTTGTGAGCTTACAGATCCTTTGAATATGCAATGATTAGGATCTTTTTATTTGAGATGTTTACTGTTGATGACCTCCGACTTCAACTGGATCTAATGCAGGGGATTCCTCCTGGTCGTGTTTGAGTTTTGTCGCCGAAGCATTACGTAAAAAGCTGAGAAAACACTATGGCAGCAATCCATGATTTGACAAGAGCCCCCCTCGCAATAACATCTAGCTAGATCAGGATCTGTTACGACAAACGACCAAGAAAAGTCGATTTTTCGGAAGGACAAATAGTTTGGTTTACAATCCACAAAGAACCAAAGAAAGGAGCCCGAAACTGCAAAGTAACTGGGACGGTCCATTCAAAGTTAAAAGATCAACGACCTTGTCTACGCCATTAGAAAATCACCAAAAAAGAAGACATCGATTGTATATGCAAACGAAATTGTGACTTTCTACGAAAGAAAGTCATCTTAAATACTCTCGTTCAACTTCATTTTGCGTGGTTGATTTTTCTGAAGACGCTGAGCAAATGCCAGAGTAGGGACATAAAACAAGATCCACGGGAAGTCATTCCTTACTTCGTGTCCAAGGATTAAACCATAAATCTCCATATTATTTTAAAGAGATAAGATGTAGTTAAATAAAGGAGATACGATTAAATTACAGATGCTTGTTGCATGCAATGTACTTGGTAACTTGGCAGGAAGTCAAGTAGAGTTTCTCTATATCCTGGAGCCGTATCAACATCCTGGAGCCCCAACAGAAGACGATTGAAGTGACATTTTAAGGCGTTATATTGCGATTAGTTTTGTGATTGTCGGGATGACAATCTGAAACAAAAGGAAGTAATGTTGAGAACACGGTAAAAAGCCATATAACGTATGAGTTTTTGCCCTATAAAAATGTTTCTATGCGTTGCTAGGTGTTGTTGTTGTTTCAAAATATTAGACAGTCAAAATTGTAATCTTGTGCTGATGACCTCTGCTTACTTCTGTTAATGAAGTTTGGTCTTGATTTTATAAAGTTACGTGTTTAAATTGTTACTTCAAAACAGGACGAGATGATGTATCCATCATGGAGATGTGACATATGACCAGGGCTGCAGCATGTATTCTACAATCATGTATTCTGCAACAAACACGTCAGTAAGCCAATACAAACGTGGCAACAATGCATCAGTGACCGTCTGCCATGTACGGATATGTGCGGCCCCTTACCCTTCATATGCGTCGAGAGCAGAGAACCTTTATGTAACATTCTCAGTAAAAAATTATCAGCTACTATTTAACATAAAAATTATAGCTGTAATTACAGCTTTAGTCGGTTAAAATAATAGATATAATCTCCTATAAACGAGTGAGTAGATAAGCTATGCTGGTACAGGCTCACGCTGGTTTTGGCTCACCTGCATTTCTGGCTCACCTGCCCCCTCCTCTGTTGGACGAGCACTTTCTTACCCCCTCCAGCTCGTGCTGTTGGACGAGCAAATTTTTACCTCCACCAGCGCGCGTGTGTACCCCCTCCAGCTCGTGCTAATTTTGTACCCCCTCCAGCTCATGCTAATTTTGTACCCCCTCCAGCTCGTGCTGTTGGACG
>JAPYYV010008659.1:0-13751 GCA_030522625.1 Copidosoma aretas | reverse complement strand
CCCCCCCCATCGACGGGCCAAGGAGAAGGATAAATACATACCAGCACCGCTTTTAATCAACCCCCATCCCCGATTCCTCGCTCGCACGGCGCGCACTTGAAAACTGCAAGCTCTCCGGCGCTCGTTATCTCCGCGCGCCCAGGTGTTTACCCGATCTCCTCGGAGGTACATAGACAAGTGACGAGTATCGTCCGGTTTACTCGCGGTGTACGGTGTATGCGCGTAAGGACGCGTGTTTACCGATAATCATCCGTACACAAGGGGGGCCTGCGCGCGCTCGCGCACGTATATTTTACGGCTCCGGCCTTTAGGAACGCCGACGCGCGCCTGCAGGTCGGCGGAGAGAGAGGGGGAGAGAGGGGGGGAGGAAAAGAATTTCATTACGGTGAAATGTCCTTTATCATACCCTCGGAGATGTTTGCGCTGTACTGCCGATGATATCTTTCATTCGTGCGCCCGCGACTGCCTGGGTGTACGAGTCACTCGGTGACGTTTGTTTCGTGCATGATGCAACCGCGTCTCAAAAATTATGCCGCACCGTGCACACACACGCGCATCGACTATAAAGTACGCTGTTAGGCCCTGTATTCGTGAACCGCGTAATTCGATACTTTTTTTTTTCATCGGTTAATCCTACAGCGTAATCTCTCTCTCTCTCTCATTAGTGAATTTCAAACTTGACGAATATAAGGGCTAGCAGCAGTAGTGTACGTACGTACGACGTGTATGTACATATGTATATGTGTACGAGTTACGCAGCGAAACGTCGTTAATTGGATGAGTTATTCCCGACGGGCCGGCTCTCCATTGTTTCCACGCGCGAGTATTATAAGCACGCGGGCGCGCTCCTCCATCCCCTATATATATATATGTACATACCTCCGAGCGTAATACACCGAGTCAAAGTCCCGATGCTCATCGAGACCCAGTTGATGAAGTTTTCAGTTGGATATTCGGGCGAATGAAAGCGCCGCCCCTACGTGTCTGAGTCTATAATACATATATATACACACACACTCGCGCCGTGGGGGAAATACTTGTCATACCCGAGCGCGCGTTCATGCATTCGCCCGAGCGAATCGCGGCGTGGCGTCGCACGCTCGAATGGAAGCTGGGGGTGCGCGCGCGCGCTCCATCGTCCCGTGCGTTGTATCGTCCATCAGCACACCCGAACCGAAAATCGGGATTTTCGAGCGAGTAGAGCCGACGCGTCGAGAGCTTGTTATCGTTTTCATTCACCCGAACTGATGATCTTCGTTGGATCAACGTCGGGGCAGGGCGAGGAGCGTTCTCGAGTTACGAGCGATCCTACGGGGAGGGGAGCTTTCGACGGCGGGGTCGAAAGTTCTCGGTAGCGGGCGCGCGAAACTCGCCCCGTCAAATATGGGGCCAACGCCGGCGATCGGTCCCCGCGATGCGTGAATATTGCAGCGGCCGTAATTTGAGGCGCGAGCTCCGTGGTCGATCGCAGCGCTTTTTGGCCCCCGCGAGTATACAAGCGCCGCTCCTTCGCGCGAGCCCTGATTCTCCCCGAGCCGCTTTGGCCGGCGCGTTGATTATTATTCCCTCATCGGCTCTCCCGCGCTCGCGCGATTCCAATCGCGGATCGTGCGGAGATTCGTGCGCGAAAGCCGGCCCGCACTATACACCCACGTGCATCAGGCGGTGCGATTGACGGGGGGAGGAAAAATGAGTCGCCAGCTTTGGTTTCGGCTGCGAGCTGAGCGTATTATATACACGGCACGTATACAGCGTCCGCGGCTCGACCCCTGCACCGAGAGTGCACACGCGGGAAGCCAAACCATCGCGCCAACGGCCGGTCCATCACGGCTCCGCGACACACGACGAGATAGCTCCTCTCGATACGTTTGACGCGCCGTCGCCCCGCGACAGCTGCTCCCTCGGACTCGTGCGCGGGCGGGGAGGGGAGAGGGTAAAACCGGCGCCGCACCCGATCTGGGCCACCGAGGCCGACGTGCGCGTTTACTTTTATAGGGCACGCGGAGTCTCCGCAAACGTGCCGATAGCCCCCCACCCCTCCCTCGTATTATGCTTCGAGGGGGGTAGAAACGAGCGGGCTATCGGCACATGACTCGCGCTTATGTAATCCGTGCCCGCGCGCGTCCGGGCACGCGAGTCGCGCATCAGCTGCCCGTGTGCACGCGGCAGAGTTCGGTTTTTACACCGGTCGGGGTGAGGGAAATCATCGCGCATGATCGCTCTTTACACCCCGAACGGCACGCATTTTTATCACGGTCGGGCCCCATTATTTATAGTGGCACTATAAGGGAGCCCTTACTTGGCGGAGCTGAGGACTCTTCCGAGCGTGCACGAATCGCATACGTTTTCTTGGGCTGTTTACACGCTTTCACCCACCTCCGTCCTACTTGGAGCTGCGGGGCTGGTCGTTTAGCGTCGGCTATACGCGAAGGTGATGATGTACCTCAAATACGTTTGAGCAGCTGATGAGTGACCCGGAGCGCTTAGGACTGTTGGGCAGGGCAAAACTATGCTTACTAGTGGCACTGTATTGATAACTTTTTTTAAACGTGTATATATATGAATGTATGAAATCAGTTCCTGGAAAACGGTATCTCGCACTTGACTCATCACAACCCAAGGGTTCTTTAAAACTCAAATTAAAATAAAGCACTCGCAACGAAAATTTTTTTTTTTCTTTCACAATGCATAATTATATCAGACTTGAGTTGATTCGGAAAATTGAATGCCATTGAAGCTTATTCAACGTAGATCATGCGATACGAATGAACAGATGAATAAGAAAAGTGAAAGCTATAGTGCTTTAACAAGCGGTTCGAATAAATGGCACGAGAAATGCGTAGTCTAATGTAAGCACATTTTATTTACCATCACCTTGCAATCTTTTTTTTCACAAAACAATTTGTTCAAAAGCAATACATATGACGTAAAGTTTGTTTTACTTATATTAAGCATTTTTTTACAAGGCACATTATGTTTTTTTTTTTTTATTATTATATCATAGTGTACTGACCTCAGGGGTATGTACGCTTCACATGTATCATAGTGCTAATGGTCGACAGGGACTCGATATCAGGTTAATCGGCAGGAAAAATGACGCCCGAAATTTGGAGTTTCGAGCCCTGTAATTGGCAAATAACGATGACAGTATTCATAATGGTATAGCCCATAATTACATGACACGAAAAACTATGGCAAAATAAATTACTAACAATGGATGTCAATTAAATTTTTTTTTCCGATAATTCATTCTTACACATATTTTATATCTGGAGCACCTTTTCGTGACTATAATTGTGAAAAAAAAAAAATTAAAATTTATAATTCATACTATACTTTACACACAATATACACATTCAATTTGAATAACCATAAATATCTAAACTTTGATTTACAAATTAACAGTGAGCTTATCATAATAAATTTAAAAGTTACCATAAATTAGAGGATGCCATCGACAAGAATGATACATATCAACAAATGGTAGACCTTATAATTCTGACTAGCATAACACAACATGCCTTACTCAACGCGAAAGATGGTTTCACCCAATAGTACTGAGCCAAATTCGGGCTAGACGGGAGATGTATTTTCCCAAAAGTTATAAGATAAAAACACCCACCCAACTATGACCCAACAGGCCAAGAGATAAGGAGCTTGGGTCTTTTATCTCTCTTTCATCGCTCGGACCTCGGGAGACACCGCCTCGGCGATCCCATGCTCCCCTGGTCCACCCTGCTCATACGCCTCGGAGAGTTATTTCAGCCGTTCCCCGATGTCTTTTTCGCTGCAGGTGATCTTATGTCAACACCAATCGAGACTCCGGGTTTCTTCAGGCACGGAATACCCGACCGGAGCGGGACGGGAATCTTCGAGGGCACCTTGGCAGACGAGGTGTGTAGGGGACGAGGGATCTTGGACTTGGCGAAGCGGATGGCCGTCGACGGGGATGGCGCTCGTGGATCCTTCGGTCTGGGACTGGTGGGTGCGGTGACGTTAGCAGTGGTCTGGCGATACTCGTAGTACGGATCCAACTGGAACGGATAGTAGGCCAGAGGCTGGAGTATCCTGACAAAGCCCTCGACGAGTTCCCGACTGTTGAGGCAGCTCAGGGCCCCCACAAAAAGACTGCTGTTGCTGTAGTGCGTGCGCAGGAGGAACTCGCGCGTGCACAGATAGGTGAACCAGGCGTCGAGCGCGCGAAGACTGATGATGTTTACGTGTATGGAAAGAGAGACAAGAGAAAGATGCAGTCGGATTATTGTTAGGTATTTATTTTTGGATCGCCTGGAACTAGCATACTCCGTACTTGTAGAGGTGCATTGATTCCTTTGCTCTTGACTAATGATACCCCAGCACCCTCCTTCAACGATTTATTTCACGAACCTTAGCGTTTATTGTGTAATCGATCCAAACGATAAATAGGCACATTGAAGTACAAAGTAGAAAAAAAAAAAAAAAAAAAAAACTCACTTCAGCAAACTGCAGACGAAGGACTGGAACTTGAGCACGTCCTCGGTAATAGAGCTCTCGGCGTTGATCCTCTGGACGACGTTGTTCAGGGTATTGGTGAGCGGTCCCTGCTGGGACGACGCCTCGATTACTTGCCACACGTTGTTGGCGATGGGTCGAAAGATCGAGCCGAGATGTGGCTTGAGTCCGTTGGACACGAGGGCGTAGAGGGCCGGGCAGAACTGGTCCCGGCAGAGCTGGGCGCTCCTGTCGTTGTAGTCCTGTTGGCCCTTCCAGGCGTTGATCAGTGCGTCTACAGACCTTTTCACTGACCATACGAGTTCTGGGGGGGAACGAGGCATAAACGAGATTTTGGTAATTTTGTTTCGATATCACTGAGTTGTCAGTTTTTTACTCACCCATCGTTTCATCCAGATCCACAGGTCGCAGCTCCAGATCTATATCAGCAAATTCGCTTACGTTCGGATATGTCCTCTCATCCATAACTATATTTTTCTGGATGAGCCCAAGACACAAAGTTGAATACTTATTGACGAATCGAAACAGACATAATGAAACAAAAGTATACCTTGGCAAGACTAGCGCTCTTCTTCTGCGAATGAGCGAGGAACCTCCTGGCGCAGGATTCCAGCTTCTGCTCGGCGTCCCGACGATCGCTCTCGGCGTCACTGCTGCTCTTCAGGAACTTCTTGAGCTTCTCGATGCTCCTTGAGCCCTCCTTCTCCACCACTCTCATTGCCTCTGATAATTGTTTCAACTCATCATGCCCCATAATCCACTTGTATTACGCTGAAGAAGAATGTTTACATCCGCGACGGCACTCACCGAACCTCAGTCTCTCCTCCTCGATCTCCCCAACAACCTTCTCCGAGTCGGCGACGGCATCCGCGTACCTCAGCCCCTGCAGCGACATCCGCTCGTTCTCCCTAGCAGCAGCGGCAACTCTGTTCCCGTGCGAGGCGCCGCGTGGGAAGACCGAAGCAACGCTGGCCGACTCGTCGGTCCGAGTCGAAAGGTCATGACTCCTATCGTTGTACTGCCGTCGCGCCCAGGACGGCTCCTCCTCCTCCTCCTCCTCCGAGGAGCCGATGTCGTAGCCATGGGGGTAGCGACGGCTGTTGGCAGCAGAGGAGTCGGTCATCAGGGTCGATGAGCCCCTGCAGCCGGAGGATGGCTGGGTGGCGGTGCTGCCACCACTGCTGGTCGAGGATACCATCACCGTCCCGGTGTTCCCCCGATGCCGGTGTACCGCTGATGTCGGCTCGCGCCGCTGCTCCACCTCCTCGGGTATCTCGCAGAGGATGAGCCTACGGCACGCGGCCGGAAGAAGGAAGTCGAGGGACTCCCAGTCCCTGACGGGCACGAATTCGCGGTGCCCGAGGGCTCCGGTGTCCGGTCGAGTCCGCGGGGTCACGCCGTCGATGCTGTAAGGTTCGGGGACCATGCTGTCGTTCGACCGGTTGAGGAACGATAGGTCGGGCAGCGCGTAGTTCGGGTAGACCACGCGGATCGGCCTCTCGTTTTTTGCAGGCGTCTCGTCGGGCGAGGGCTGGATGAACGAGGTCTGCACGCCCCTGTCCTCCACCTCTAGGGTGTCCGTCTCCGAGCTCGCGTTGTCCATGGCGCGGTTGTGCGCGTCCCTAGGCGCGGCCGGGCCCTTTTGCCTCGTCGATCGTTGGCCAAGATTCGGGTCCTTGAGGCTCTCGTCGTTCATCGAGACGCTGGAGCTCCGCGCCCGACTGCTGAGGCTGCTGCACGCGTCGTCCGAGTCGACCTATGGGCAGTGGAGATCGTTTATTTTGCAGTTGTTTCGGCTTCTGGCGCTCTTCTCCGTGCGGGTCTTTTCGAACATGTTGTTGGGACGATGAGAGCGATGGTGTTTGCAATGTCCAGGAAAATTCTCGCGAGCGAGGTAAAAATATCCATCGGGTGTTAAAAACTCATTAGTGGCTCGCCTTATCGCGAACGCCGTTACGAAAAACATTTGAACAGATGCCGATACAGAGGAACGAATGGTATATATGTCTCGATACAGCAACGACCAAAAAGTTGCTGGTATTTGAAAAATGTGACTGCAGAGGAGAGAGGGGATCATTGAGATATTAGAATGGAGCAGACAAGCGGGTGTGTTATATGCAACAGCAAAATTCAGTGAAACGGAGCATCTATCTTTGTCTGGCAGAGACACGCGATTGTCTACCGTGACTTGCTCGCTCTCCCTGGCTGGCAGCCTAGCCAATCACGTGCTGCAACATTTTTCGGCTCTATTATAGTATCTCTCTATGGAGGGGATTATACCTGGAAAATATGATCAAGAAGTTAGCCATGCGGACCTGAGGCATTTTTATGACGATCGATGCGATTTTTTAACGCACAAACTTGCCGTATCTTGGCCTGTCGCATTTCTAAAACATTCCGACGTGTATAGAACCTCAGAGGCACTGGCAATCTGTATGCCGACACATACTTTCACCAGGTATAAAGTGCCTCGGGGGTATAAGATTTTCTTTACACACAAAAACGGAGTTGTTGGTCAGTATATCGCGAAAGACCTCTTTTTCATCGGTAAATGCCGAGATGGGACCATTTTTGGCAAATTTTCGGGCGGGTGTTTTGTTTCCGAAAACTCATAATTCCGAATCGTGGGCCCTATTTTAGTCGTGATTTGCATGCATGCAGGTTAACTTCTTCCTCGCGTTTACTACACAGTCCTTCTTTTACAGGTATCGAGATAGACCACTTTTTTCTCCACCCCGAGGAAATAATACGGATTTTTCGCAGCGTACAAAAGGTTAACTATGAACGAACAGGAGCTTACGGAAACATCGTGTGGCATCATCTCCAGAGAATCCGAGAGCGAGCTGACGTCGTTCGCACAATTCGTTCGATAGATCGAGAGACCGCGGGTCATGTACTTGTGGTTGTCAAGAGCCTCGTTGTTGTCGCAGCAGTTTTGGGGCTTTGCGGCATTCTGGCCGGCCTGGACCTTGTTATCTGCGAACAGCAAACCGATGCCCTCTGTTTCGTAACATTATCAGTCGGAAGTTTCGGCGATTTTAGTATACGATCATCAGTATGATCGCGCATTTGGACGATCAATCGTTACTTTTATAAAATTCGAACGGGGAAGCAATAAACATGCTCATCAGCAAAAACAGCTTCCGTCTCACCTTGGTCATTGGAATCCTGCGAGCCGTCGAAGTACATGGCGATGCTGCCCTCGAACGCGATGGCGTGGTTATTCCCGTTGTTCGTCCGACGGATGATGGGCGCGTTCTCGGAGTCCAGGGAGTCAACGCTGTAGCTGTCTCCAAAAAGAAGACCTGGCATTACTTCCACAGGTGAGTAAACTTGCTAAGGCTTCCAGCCGGATATTGTGCGGAGCGAGTATTCTCTCTGGGCTTGTTTTATGAAGAATTTTGAAAATCATTAGATTCCTTCGGTAGTGGGGGGGGGGACAATTCTGGCGTATCTGGAGTTTCGATCGCGCTCTTTTGAGCGCTATGGTTGTTGCCGCGCGATTGGAGCGCTAGTACTTTTTTTCTAATTTCTCTCTTATCATATCTTTGTTTAGTCAGGCTATTTTGGACGCAGCGTTGACTTAGGAAATACTAATGTGATGATATCTTCCGATAAAATCTCTGCGGGCTTCGGTGAGGCATAGATAAGGGGCCGTTCGTAGACCGTATAGCTCGATTTTAAGTTGTGTTCGAAGTGTTTTAAAACGAAACATTTAAGTGGTTGCTTTGATGTCACAGATTTTAAAACTATACGGATAAAAGTCTTTGGAATCTGTGAAAAAATTGAACACATAAGTGTATACTATCGCGTGGTCTACCATGGCACGTTTCTGTTGATATACCGCTTTACCCTTCCTAGAGCAAAATGTAGTTTTCCTGCTGATAATTTGTGCATTGACAGTTTAGTAAATGGTTAAACTCAACCTGCTGTGTGTATGTATATGTCCAAATACCAAAAAAATTTCAACCTCTAATAAACGCATTTAGTAAACGTTATGATTCTACTCTTTACCTTGTATCTCAACTCATAATCAAGTCACAATAATCATACAGTTGTCAAATATCAATCAGAAGTACGAGACAAGCTTCGATCAGAGCTCTGGTAATAAAGTGAAAAACGTCCATTATGTCGGAACGATTTCAATTTGGGTCAAGAACGCGATTTATCGATCTACCGTCACGAAAGATACTGATCCATCATTAATTTCCATAGTATAACCTCAGGCACCCGAAAATTCCGGCCTGAACATTTTTGACTCCATCAGGTTTATTTCAAATTGAAACTCGTTTCAAGCGCTTTCGATTGCTTCTCGAGCTTTCGAATATATTTTGCTTGATCCCGAGCCAATTTAATATTGGAACAGTAGAACTATAATTTCATCGAATAAATCCGTTCACAAGAGCCCAGGGGGTACAGATGTATAGTGGATATTTATCGGCGTGTGCGATGGCAAAAACTTCACCTGCGGGTCGACGAACGATCGGCCCTTGGCGTCCATCAAGATTAATTCCGAGCCAACGAGTGTGTCCTTGAATCTGCGCCCCGACTCCATCATCGTCGCCGCCGTACCGCAGGCCCTCCTAATGTTAATCGATGAACGATTGCGAAATGTCATGTACAAAACTCACGCACGCGTCAGTACAATAAGAAAGAAAACTACCACGAGGTTCATTTTTAGATGTACGTATAATACAGATAACACGCGTAATTTGATTCTAACGTTGTTTTAACGTGCCTCCGGGTCGCTTCGCATTATTACGAACCACGAATAGCTCGGTATACATGGACTAAGGCACATTTTTGTTTCCGCGCCGTCGATCGCGCGATCAGTCTCGTTCGGTTCAACAGCCCGAAGCGCTTTTCCCCGCCGGCCCGCTATCTGCAGTTGAATCGGAACGGACATTGACTGCAACCCGACGGCTCGGCTGCAAAGAACCGCCGGCCAGCCGCATACGGCGCGTCTCCTCTTCGAGAGACCCGGTGTTATTCCACGACTCGAAACGAACGGCGTCCGGTGTACGGCCGACGGGGGACAATAATGCGAGAGCGCGCGGAATTTGGCGAGCCGACAGCGCGGCTGAAAGCTCCCCGTTATTCACGGGATTCACATGCAGAGTCGTAAATTTACAAGTTTACGGCTAAGAACGAATAACCGTCTGGTAGCATATCTTCTCCGCGTCCGGCGTTGAGTCCGGAACGCGGCGCTCGACGTCCGCCCGCTCGAGAACCGGGCTCTCTGTAATCCGGCCGGCGGTGCGTCGCGGAGTTTGGAAAAGTGTGTGTATTTTGCAGAGTCGCGCGCGCGCGCGCCGAGAGAGAGGCTTCCGTACATTCAGGATCCGCTCGACTCGCGATCGGGGTCGCGCGCACGAGACTCGAAACAGCCGTGGTATGTTCTCGCGATCGCGAGTCGCGTATTGTTTCGTTCGAGGCATTTTACGGTGAAGAGTGGAAAATATGTTGGAAGCTGCGTAAAGATCCGGTTTCGTATCGATACTCGACCTCGAGTGCAACTGTTTTCATTCGCAGCTTTTTAAAGTATTGTTTATTTTCAACAACTTCAGACGAAACTCTCTGTAATCGCAACCACGCTGGAAACAAAATTTCGTCGATCCGAACGAACGCTCATTCGAATGCAAAGAAACAAATGTTCATCAAAATCAAATTCATAATCATTCGTATTGGAATAAACATTTATTCGGATCGGCGACATTTTTCCATACATTGCCAAACCCGCGCCGACGACGCGGGCTAATACTTTTCCCGGGGCGCAACGTTTCGTCGTTCACGTATCACATCCCCCGAGCGATACGACGACCGGTCGACGAAAAGAGGAAAAAAAAAGGGCCGCCACCACGTCGGTTCGCCGGATGGACCGAGCGCGAGTCGATACACGCTCTGCAGCGCCGAGAGAGGTACTACAGGAGGAGGGAGTAGGGGGTTGTCATTTATTTGCCCCCCACACTACGCCCCGCGACACGTGCAGCGCCTCGGCTGAGAAATCGAATTTGCGGTAGGTACAGAACCTGCACCGCCGTACAAACGTCGCGACTCGCGCTCGACTCCGCGTCCTGCAGCCCCGCACCTATATATATATGTATACATCGCCGACGTCGGTTCGCATTCACGACGCGGGGTCCGCGTTGAATTTTCCGTGCGCCGCCGCACAAAGGACCTGTATACGATTGCGGCCGCTCATCCTTTCGACTACAACGGGACTCCCTTTAAGATCCTCCTCCTGCCTCGACGCCGCGGCCGTCCCTTCTTTCCACTGGACACGAGTATTGGACATATGTATACACGCTCCCACCGAGATCGGCTTCCGCGATGCGCGCGTTGTCCGTCGCGCGCGAACGGACGGCGATGAGCGATGGATCGATTCCCCCGTGGTGCACAACCGCACGACGAATGTGTGTAACTTCGTCCCCGGGAGCTGGGGGCGCGCAAGACTTCGCGGAGAGAGCCAATCGAGTTTGCCGAAGAGTGGGACAAGTTCTCCTTCACCGTTCTCGCGATTATTGTTCGCCGGGAGTGTGCTTTTGGTGGAGTCTCGGCGAAACGTGTTTGCTCCCCCCCCCCTCCTAATTGCACGACAATATCCAGCCGCGAGAGAAAAGTTGCTGCTTCGGCGAGCGAAAGTCGATCGCCTTCGGTGAATGCGAGAAGTTCGCGCTCGCGATGGGCACTCGGAATTAAGCGTTGTATACCCATGGGTGCCGAGAGGAGGGAGCGCGCCTCCCTTCTGCGTCAGGCGGACGACGTAAAATAGCAATGCGGGCTGTATACGGGGGTGGGAAGCTGCTCGGACTCGATCCGCGTGGAATTCACCGGTGACGCGGGGATCGAAATTACAGTCATGGACGGCCGGGAGTTTCGAGCACGCGCTCAGCGATGGAGGGGGGGGGGGCAAAGTTGTTTTTCTCACGAGGGGGAGTGGGGGAGAGGGCGTGCGTGTAATGGGCACTTTTTACGGGGTTCTCCCGCGGGTACGAGTTCGGCCGGCGTGAAACTGGAGCGCGCTCTTCGGGAAAAACAATTTAATAAAGACCCTAGCTGCCGGGAACTGACGCCGAGGCGGAACGTTGTTCGTTGCGTGAATTTTTTTCTCTCCATGGATTTATTTCAGAGTGATGTTTTTTTTTCTTCAATAACTTGGAGGGTATTGTAAAGTTTTTTTCATTGGTTCAGACGATTATTGGATGATGCTCGAGGATAATATTTTTCACATGCTATGCTATTTAGCGTCGAATATGACGCGATTATTATAGGTACGTGACCGTTTATCGAATTATCTTACTTATTTGTAGTTAATATTCACGCAGACAACGGTAATTCCATTTTTAACAGAATGATACTAACAATGAAAATAATATATCAATCATACAACGTAATATTATCGATTGAAATGTCAACTGAATGTGTACGTATATATTATTTAAGCTCGATTCAACGATGATGAGATGATCTCACTGAATTTTCAATCCCTGCAGGTAGCTAGCGGATTACGTACTCGTGCCTGTCTGCCGTCACGTGAGATTTGCTTTATTACATTTTCAAATCCACAAGATTCGAAAATTCTACAAAACTCGAATATGAGACTACAATGGCAAATCTTGAATAAAACATTCCCAATAGCGTACAAATATCTGCTACTCATGTTTCAAACAATACTTGTGTTTGTTAGCAAAGAAAATATAAAATAAGTAACGCTTTCCAAAAACCGAATCGCATCCTCCGAAGCAAAGTGGAGCGAAAAATATTTGCCTCGCGCTCCGCGCCTTCCACGCACCTTCCCCCTCCGAACGATCGGACCCCTCAGCCCTGAAAAATTTTCCACCCCCCCCCACAAAACCCCACGGAAGGAAGGGAAAAAACAAGGGCCGGGGGAGTAGGTCCACCCGGGGGGGGGGGGGGGGGGGGGGGGGGCAGAGCGAGCGAAGAAGCCGCGGCGTTATGAAAGGAACGACCTCCGCGTGGGGCAAACAGAGCTATAACGAGAGGAAGCTCGCGGGCGGCATTGTCCGCGGCCGCGCCTGGGCTATTTACTCGTTGGGAAATAATGGCGAGTCGAGGGTCGGGGAGTCGTCAGTGTCGCTATCGGGGCGCAATTATTATCGCTCCCCCCCCCCTCCCCACTCCTTTCTCTCTATAGGCATACACCTGTACGTATACGGAGTGTATACAGTATATAATACGGCTGTTGTGCGAAACTTCAGGTCTGGAGCGAGGGACGACTCGCTCGACTTTCGTAGCTGTCAGCTGCCATCGGGTTTCGTTGGACATTCAGCTTCCGTCCTCCCCGTCGTTGTTGTCGTCTTCGAGCTGATGTCGCTGTCGTTGTCGCGAAGTTATCAAATTATCATCGCGACCGCAGTGCTCGCTCCGTTTCTCGACCTCGGGGCGAACAAGAGGGACATCACGGTTTCTCCAGCCATCACCCGCAAAACCGCGCACAACCCCTCATCCGCTCGATCGCTCGAGGGTCGGACTTACGTCCCCCTTCGGCTGATCCGCCCATAGCGTAAATTTCGAATGGAACCCCGGGAGCTACGGATCGCGGCTCGTGGATCTCCCGGTGTGCGTGTCGAAACCGCTGACTCGCAAACGGACGGAAACGCTTCCCACGGGAGTCACGCATATCTCGCACACTACGTAGGCGCGCGTTATGTCGCAATAATAATAAAAACAACAACGAAAGTTCGACTATTTGCTCCCCGGGCATATCCCCGCACCTGTATTGTACACCGCACGAGGAGATGGTGATTTATTCCGCGCCGCTGACGCGCTCCTCGATAACCGAGTGTTCCTTCCTCTCTCAGTACATTATACAGTGTGTCTCGGATCTACCTGCGCCCGCGGTGCGTACATGTATCTGTTGTTCATTCGCGCGCGGCACTTTTCGAGCGAGTTTCCAAGTCGTTCGGGCGTGGCTGTACTTTTCGAATTTTGGGGGAGGATCGCGCAGTTTAACCCCGAATATACCCTTTTTGTCATTTCCCTCGTTTCCCGCAAAGTGGCCGGATCGGGGTGCCGATGGGGTTTCTCGCAGTAACACGGGAAGCTCGGAGCGCTTGAATTATTTATCAGCCGTACAGTGCCGTGCGGCGATACCGAGCGCGCTTCTGTATTATACATACATGTACATGCGCGTACCCATCGGCTATCGGAAGACAGTCGGTATGGAGCGTGGAAGCGGAATATTTGGGATTCCCATTCGGCGGGGGAGCTCACACGTGCAGGGGGGGGGGGGGGGGCGG
>JAPYYV010008658.1:0-15802 GCA_030522625.1 Copidosoma aretas | reverse complement strand
TTTAATTGAGTTGTTTCAAATCCAATTAAATAATTGTAAGTATTACTACCAATCTTTTCACACATTTTTAGAGCACTAAAAGTCCACTTTACCTTAAACTTAACGCAGATTACATCTAGCGACGTTAGGTTGCACAGTACACTCACAGCTATAATTAAATGTTCTACTATTAGCCTGGTGCCAGTTCAGATGCATGGTTATCGGACATGCAAACTATTTTTAAGTTTAAAAAGTACTATCAAGTGTTTCAAGTATTTCTGCTGCTCATTCGGTGATAATAAAATTGTAAAATAGTAGCAGTCATAATTTTTAAGTAATTTCGAAATAATAGGGTATTTATTCTTCAAAAAATTAGAAGTTCAATACAAAAAATTAAAAATTTCGACATTTCAGCTAAAAAATCTATGAAAATTCCATGCCACTTTATTTCAAAACCCTAATATCTCGAGAAATATTGATGCTAGCGACTTTGCGCTGGAGACTTTTTTGAAGGAAATTAAATTTCCTACAAGTTGGTCATTTTTCTCAAGCTCTTGTCATTTACTAGATAAACGCAAAAACCGCGAATTTTGTAGAAAAATCAGGTTTACCGGCCCGTACTACCTTGCCCGTGGGAGTTACGACTTGGCCGCAATGGGCACTTATGTAGAGCGTCCGATTCTAAGTATACTTGTCTTTTTTCAAAGCGATGCCATGAAATGCCTCTGAGCTGTAGAAACTAAAATAAAAAAGTCAGAGTTTACGTGTATTTTAAATGGGAAATCTTTATATGCCTTGGGCGAGTACTTAATAATTTTATTAAGGGCTCAAACTTTAAGGGAATCTTTTTTTTAGTATTTCCAAC
Organism: Copidosoma aretas; assembly: GCA_030522625.1. Classification (NCBI taxonomy): domain Eukaryota; kingdom Metazoa; phylum Arthropoda; class Insecta; order Hymenoptera; family Encyrtidae; genus Copidosoma; species Copidosoma aretas. The sequence continues at coordinate 14,958 of JAPYYV010008658.1, read as the reverse complement.
AAAATTTTACGATGGGAGCAACAAAAAAATAGTCGAAAAAGGCACCCTAATGTATATATATATATATATATATATATATATATATATATATATATATACACATAAATATCTACGGAAAGTATTATGCTTCTGAAAGCTTTTGCTTATTATTCTCGAGCAGCTATAGCGAGAGAATAAGGTTATGAAAGTAGAACTAGAAAATAGGGTTCTTGCGTAAATTTTTTTTTTTAATCAATTGGGTACATCAGGTAGGATATCAAAAAATATTTGACACGAATTTTTTCTTTTTTTATATAAATGATAACTGATAAAGATATACGATATGAAAATGTCACGTGACGTCATACCTGTAGTCGATTATGCATTGTATTGTATACAGGTATGACGTCATACAGCCCCCACTCCTGAACTTTGATACGCTCTATCTTTAGAAATTTTCGTTTATATGAAAAAAGAAAAAATACGTGTCCAATATTTTTTGATAACCTACCTGACAGACCAAATGGAATTTTTTATGCAAGGACCCTATCGTAAAAGGAGAAGTAGTTTAGAAGTACCCGTATTAGTGAAATAAATGAAAATTTGCAGTGTATAAAAACAAGCGAGTAAGTAGAGTGGAAGCAATCAAATATTTGGACACAATACAGTGCATTTACATGAAGACGACAGTAGAGAAAATTAGGGAGTCGATAAGGTGAGCGATGTAATTACCCCCATGAGGGACAAAGACAGTCATCAATGTACATAGAAAGTAGAAGAATAATATCGGATGAGATGTCCGAAAGAGAATAGGAATATGACAAAAAGTAGTAACAGGAAAAAAAATATAATAATAAAAGGAGTATAAAACAGGAAAGTCTAAAAGAAACAATTTAGGAGGTAGCTTGGAGAAATACGAGAGTACCAATTTTCGTCAAAGTGGTGTGAGTAATAGGATTAGAAGTACTGCTCGAACCATAATCTAAGGAAAATAAGGTAATGTTTTTAAAGAGAAAACATAGGCTTAAAAATATTAGCGTAAACGTTGAAAATTATTATACAAAAACAAAAAAAGCAGTTACAGACTGGCCGCAAAGTGTCCAAGAGGGAAAAACGAGCAATGGACTGTCAGTGAAGCTGGGATGCATAAAAATCAGAATGGAAGGAGTAAGTTATGATTGGCATGAATGCAGGAGAAGTCTGGAACATCGCACACGCCAAGGAGCAGACGAAGAGGAAAAAGTGCATTATCAGCAAGAAGAGCATGCGTAAGAAATATGTATAGGTGAGTGGGGAGGGAATACCATTAAAATCCTATCCTGGAATGAAGCAGGTTTTAATAATTTCGTTTTAGCAGGAAATTTAGGAAATATTGGATTTAGTACTTTTTCAAGAAACATAGGTGGATAAAGAAAAAGAGTGTATTAATAAATAAAGTAAAAATTTTTTATGGGCATGAAAAGTCGTAGTCTAGAGAGAAAAAAGTGATGGGTCACGTGATGGGTCAGCCTCTTTATTCGTTTTGTGATTGGCTGAGACTGGTCATGTGCGGGTAAATTTTAAATCAAAATTATGAAGAATTGAACAAAAAGTAGTTTCAATGAAAAAAAAAAAAGAACTTTATGTTGTGATACATCCCAGCTAATCATTTAATTTTCCTTAAAAAATCATGGAAATAAATTTGATTTTATGTCGGGGGTTGGCGCGCGGAGCGCGCAGAAGGCGAAGCCCCCTAGTCAGAGAATATAAACAGGGGAGAGCGATCGTCATATTTTATTAGAAGTTCAAGGAATTACAAATTAATGAATGAGAATATGGTATGAGTATTAGAAATTAAAAAATGATGAAAAATACATACACAGATAATAATATAAGGATATTTAGGGTATATATGATGACAAAAAAGTTTTTGACCAGATACTTGAAAATAAAAAATCAGATTTAAGTAAGAGTGGAAAGCAGAGTTAAAATTATAATAGCCAGCGATTTAAAAGCTAGAATAGGAAAAGAGCAAATAGAATAAAATACTAAAGTTTGTAGCCAAAGAAAGTCAGAGCATGAAGTGCTAATCGGTGAAGACAAAAGTCTGTCAAAATTCTGCAAAAACATAGAATGAGTAAAAAGAAATAAGTTTTATTTCCAATAAAATTATTCAATACAAAAATATAGTCCTTTTTAGGTTTTGCTATTATATGTGTCTGTCGCCAAATTGACTCGATGGAATTTTTTTTTAATCGATGCATTTTTACCTCTTAAACACGGTAAACAAACGTGTTTTCCATTTCGTCAGCGATCAATCGTTAATAACATTTCTTTATAACAAATATATAAATGGATACATTTTGCTTGAAAAAATTTTGCTTATATTCTATTGCTCATTTTACAAAAAATATATCTTGTAAAATTTCCGTTCACCTATTAGTGTTTAAGTGAAAAATCCCTAAAGTTCGAAAAAAACACGTTTTTTACGGTTTTTAGCCTCGTATTACTCAGCTGCTACAGCCTTATTTTCAACAAAAAAAGCCAGAAGAAGCCGCAGCTTGGCCATCGCGGCAGCGTGGAATAAGGGGTCGTCCATACCGGGCCGTCCGGCGGTTTTGGCCCAAAATTCCCCCCCCCCCGCTCCCTCATGTTTGGTTGTGTCCGGCTTTCACCCCCCCCCCTCCCCTAGGGACGTTCGGAAAATCAAAAAATTGTTTGGTACATCAAAAAGGAGCAAATAGTGGACGATATTTGGTGGTTTGAATAACACAATTAATGCTTACAGAACAAAGATGCGAATTTATTCAGTAGTATAGTGTGCTCTTTTGTTTACTTATACAATCACAAAATTACAGAACAAAGATGCGTATTTATCCAGTTGTGTAGTATGCTTTTTTTTAATTTATAACTATAAAAAATTCGTAAACTAACACTACTCTTCTTTTCAAGGACTTTACGACGATATTTTATATACTTCCTAAATTCGTCAGACTTATGTTTTTCTTTGAACAATTCTTTGGCTTCTTTTTACTCCTTGTTCACTTTTTCTTGTACATTTTGTTGTGCCCCCTATAATAGGTACGTCACGCATCGTAAAACTCTTTATAACTCATTATTACAGATTAAAAGCAACTAAAGATATTAAAATTATAAGCTGCATACAATTTCAAGTACAAGTTTCCAAGCAAAACCCAGCTTTGAAACCTGTGTTGTAAGCAAAAGTCGATACCCTTCTGATTTATACATAAATTTCGTAAATACAGATAGTACACTTATTGAACAGTATACTATATTTATATGTATTGCAAATAAGTTGATATACATCAAGTATATTAAAAGTTGTGTGAAGAAATAGACATATAAGCAAGTGTACATTTCACATCACCTAGCTCGAGATCGTTTTGCTTACAGCTATAACGTAAATAAAGTGAATAATCTATTGTTAGCTGCGCTTAGAAAACCTACACATATAAGTTTCGATGTTGTGTTTTTAAATAGTTTTGATGAAACAATCTCATCAATAGTCGGACGTCCGGATGAAAGAGCCTCTTCCCCCTAGCGTCCAGCTGCGTCTGGTTTTGATTGACCCTCCCCCTCTCCCTTGACGACCGGACGGTCCTTTATGGACGACCCCTAACGCACGGTCATTTTTATGCCTACTCTCCATAAACGCCTATACCTATGTATGAGATGCATATAGATACATGGTAAGGATAACATAGGAATAGAGGAACATAGGGGATGTTGCTCCGCATTCGTCAGGACAAATCCTGTGGGTAGGGAAACCATTTAGGACTAACCCATCTCGGAATAGCCTGGGTATTGCCTGAGTTCTGACTGGCGGTCTGTGTCCTCATAGACGACATAGGCATCAGGACTGAAATCCTGCACACCTTCCGCTAATGTTGTCTGTAACATAAGAGAAATAGTTAATCGATTCTCCAAGAAAAACCGCGGAAGCTAACCTCGAGGCAAACGCCGAGACTTAAACGGTCACCCATCCAAGTACAAACTGAGCCAAACACTGCTTGACTAATGATCGACGCAACTGCAACTCTACCGCTGCGCCACCAAGTTGCTATACCTCACTAGTGTGTGTATATTTATACAGTATCTTACAGAAAGACGAAAAGAGCGAGAGAAATTATGTGTATAATAAAATATACATTCATGCATGCTTTGACAGCTATATGTGTATAGGGTGTATGTAGATTAGTGCTCCTTGCCTCTTTCTCTCTCTCTCCATCTTTCGGTACCTACAACCTATGCATCCACGCGCTTTCTGTCCTGTAAACATTATTTAAGTATATAGCTATACAGCGCGCACAAACGCAGCTTAATGGATCGATGTGGAAATCTCCATATACATTTATAATATTGTAGGAGGAATATTAGAAACAGCGAAGGCCGTAAGCTCAATGTAAAAAGCACTATACACTTTATGGTCGTGTGGTAGGGAGAACGTGACAGCAGCGGTGAAATAGAAGTACATCAAGCAAGCTGGCTTACGTGTCATGTCACATACGACTTTAGGTACATAATTTGTCGCTTATTTGTTGCTTATTAGTTACGTAAATTCTAATTTTGAGGATAATTTTGTTGTTTTATCATGAAAGAAAATGGTTGAATGAGATCAAGCTAGCTTGCCGACTCACGTATCTCTGGCTAGGAAGCAGATAGCTCAAAAAGATTTGTGCCATAATTTTGTCGCCAATTTATCGCTGAATGATCTGCCCAAATCCGATTTTGTCGCTGGTTCCCTAGGGGGCCAAAGTGTATTCTTTACTGATCGATGTATCGAGAAAGCTGGCCTACGAACATATCTCTGATCTAGAAAGAGATAACAGAACGGAATATGGGCCATAATCTGTCACTAATTTATCGTTCATTTCTTGCCAATGTGTCGCTGAAAAAATGGGCTACAGCCGATTTTTTCGCTGGTCCACGAACGAGCCAAAACATAAATTCTACCTATTACGGTAGCTAAAAACGTGCTTTTTTTAGACCAGGTAAAGCCAATGTACTGTTTTGCCGTAGGGCCCAAAGTAATTAATTTTTTTGCACACACCATTGATAATATTTTTTGAAATATTAACAACAAATGTTAAAATAACAAAAGCCATGTTTTAATAAATAAAATTACAATACCAGGTAGAGGGCTTGAATCAGATTATCAGATCAGAAATTTGTACTTTTCCTTCCTCACAGAAAAAGCTTTGTATCGGTAAGAAAAAAAGTTTTCCTAAAAATATATCAGAAATGTTTTATAGTGTTTGGAATGAAAATGAATCATTTTTTTTTTTTAATTTTTGGTTGTGTGTGTATGTGTGTGCACATAATCAGTCATATCTCAGAAACCCTGCGACCGATTTTAATAATCCAGGGCTAAAAATGTTTGATTTCATATCTTTTATAGGGGCGTAGAAAAAAATTCCGGTTCCTCACCTCATTAAGATTACGACGATTTCTTACATCCAAAAAGCGATTTTCAACTTTTTTACTGGTACAAAAATTTTATATTTGATTTTCTTAATGATCCTATCTTATAGAGTATTGAAATAGCTTAACTTTTTATTTCGAATCATCTGCATAGGTTATATTATTTCTTTTAAAAATATCAGGTATATCTCATAAACTGTCCGACTGATTTCAATGATCAGGACTAAAAATATTTGTTTCAATATCAATATATTATCCGGAAAAGATAATTAAAGTTTATACCATAGAAAGGTTCTTTTGACGATTTTTTTATGTCTAAAAAGCGGTTTTCTGCTATTTTAAAGGTAAAAAAATTTTAATTTGTGAATATTATAGGTTTATTATTTTGAATTTGCACATTATATTATTGAAATGAGAAATTTTATCTAAAATAGATATAGAAATCAAGAATTTGAAGATAGTAAAAAATAAATAAAAAAGCTTCGTGTCAATGAATTAGCAGCGGTTTTTTAATACTGTTGTATCTTCGACATGTGAATTTATTTTCCTTTTTTTATTGTTTGTGACTTGCTGGAAGTAGTTATTTCAAAAACTACATAATGGTCAAATTTTTAAAGAAAATTCCTTTTTACTACATTGCAAAAACAATAATACTAACTGCTACAGTATAAATCTGTAACATCAATCTGATAAATATAACCTATCAAATCAATTTAAAAAAAATTGTTTTTACAGATGCACAAACATATTAAAGTAGAAAAAATACACCCAGAGATGACAATTATTCATCCACCTGCAGAATCTTCTCAAAGTGATGATAGTGATAGTTCCTCTAATGTCTCACATGCACCTCCTCCAAGAATGACTCTCTCTGAAAGGTAATTATACAAATCGATTCTTAAGGTATTAATATACTGCAACATAACCTTGACCCTTTAAAAATGCAATTTTATATTTTCAAAACAATAGCCCATCTTTACCTCTCTAAATCATATTATAAACGTTTCCCAGTCATTCTTTGTCAAACAATTGTTACCTGAGGCCCGCTTAATCAGATGAGGCCTACTAATAAAAGCTCTAGATTTTGTCTTTCAAAAATCGTAGAAGCTTCAAAGAATTCGTCAAATAGTAGGGACTGACTAAGTCAACGATAAATGCGTCAAATTAACATAAAACTGTTGCCAATTTGTTGGCACATAGCTTACTCATGCAGATTTTTTAATGAAATATTTTTTTTCAATGCTACGCTAATTATAGATGTACTCCATTAATGTTAAAAAGGAATAAAATTTCTTACTTATCATTTTATTGGTCAGAATGCCTACTGCCAATTGAATAATAGATGTATTTTCTGTTAAATAAAAAGTATGGAACATCTTGTTCTGCCCCACTAGTAGGGCTCACGTATTGAAGGTACAATGTATACAGAGCCATGGAATCAGATATATAATTTTCTTAAATATTCGATGTGTGTTTTTATTCTGTAATAATGTTATACAATACGCAAGCTGAATTAATTTACATGTATTATACTGTATGCCCAGTTAATTTATGTTAAGACGACTTATCTTCTAGGTGGTAATATACTTTTATTTTTTAAATAGATTTTTAGAAAAAATATTTTCATCAATTATAAACAATTTTCTTTTTCATTTCATTCATAATTATAATGCTGGTGTGATCAATTTCTAGGTCTTAGTCATCTGATCAAGAACCAAGACTAAAACTTGAAGAAACTTTAATTAAGGACTTGTATAAAAGAGTTAATAAAAAAAAATTATTAAAAATTAAACCCTGACTGATAAATTAACTAAAAAAAATAAATATGCTATAGAATTATAAATAAAAAAAAATACATCAATATTACCTTTTAAATTTGTACCAGGCGGGGCCACAGTTTTCAGTATTGACAATAGGACGAAAGATTATTATGATAGTAACAATTAAAGCTTTTACTACTAAGTATGTCGTTATGGTGAGGGCTTGAATAGATATATTTTATTAATCTGATTGTGTGTTGTGACGTTAGGAAAATATCATCGTTACTGTAATATTCTTTCAGCTTTTCCAACTATCATTATATCTGTATCTCCGCCTGCTTCAAATTTGAACGATAATATTACTGTATTATTTTTGGTAAAAAGACTATTCACCGTACTCCATTGTACATTTTTATCACCTTCTAAGTGCCAGGGGGCGAATGAAACTTCACCTGATATACTCCGCATATTTCTGTATTATTTGACTGATCAACCTAGAAGAATTGTCGATCCAAAGGAACGAGGACGAATAGCGTTAATAACGCTGTGAGCAATAGAAATCACGTGACTCTTTTTGTTTTTGGCTTGTTTTGTTACGTCATCATCTTTCATCAATGCTGTCGAAAATAAGCTTGAATTATAGAGGACTATTTTGTTTGTACTCTCTGCATTGTCCAAAAATACAGAAGACCATTCTCTTAAGTTCTCTGGAGTCCACGCTCATTTTACCATCATTGTATACCGTTTGAGCATATAAAACACTTACGAAATGAAACTCTGTTGCTTCCAGTTCCATTGCACAATCACGCGTCCTGTTTTGAGTAAAATTTTTTACACTGGGTGATTTTGCTGAACATTTCAATGAATACTTCGCTCTACAATTGGAGTGTAGAAAAACATCGATATTCTCGTCTGTAGACTTGTCAAGGTGTTCATAAAGCTTTTCTTTTCTTTCCTGAACAATACTTTTCAATATTTTTAATTCTGTTGGACTTATTTTTAATATAAATCTCTCGAAAATATTGGCCATTGCTCCTTCACCAAAGCACTTGCATATCAAGCAAGTTGTAACAGATTCCTTCATGGTTACAGATACATAACAAAAATCGTTTCAAAATAATCAATGCAATTAGAAGAATAATTTAAACCTAAAACAAACCACTGCTGATTTATCAGCAAAAAGCTTTCTCATTCACATATTTTACTTATATTTTTTTATGTGCTATAATTTATATTGAAAAGCATAATTTTTGTCGTCCACTAGAAAAACGCTGGACAAAAAAAATCGCTATGTTGAATGAAAATTAATTGGGAGAATATTAAATTATAATTTTTTACGTATGCACTGTCATAAAAGTCTTTTGTATATTAACTACTCCGTTTGTAAGGTTTCAACGTCTGACACTGTCAAAATACCATTGACCATGTAATCTAACTAGCTATTGCACTTTTACTACGTCGGACTTAAGTCATTCTATTTCCTACGCTGGACATGGTGAATTTACTACGCTAGGCAAAGTGAGTTTATTCTTTTGTATTTAGATTTTACAATTCTTGTAGTATGATTATTAGTAAAGTTACTGTTGCATTTTACATCTAAAAAACGCGTATTAACAACTTTTCGTCCAGGAAATCTTGCGATGTGAATGATGATACGTATTTTCACTGATACAACCACACACACCCTCATAAATTTAATTTTTTTTATTTTTAATAACGTTTATTTTTATTCTCAATTTCAGGATCTTTCATATTTTGCATTATGGAATATTTTTAAAGAAATTTTAATGTACAACAAATTAATTTAAAAAAACTGATTTTCTAAAATCGATAAAATCAAAATAAAAAGAACGAATCGATAAAATTTAAATTTTATTTTTTAGCAGTACTAGGTGTCCAAAAAAAAATAAGCCCTGTTAGGTGAAAATCGGTAAGGGAATCCTGAGATACAACTGATTATAGACACACACTCACCCAGACACACACACACTTACACAAAGAGAGAGAGAGAGAGAGAGAGAGAGAGAAGTTTGTCCAAAATAGTGTATGTCGATTCTAAACTTAAAAAAAAATATTCATAACATGTTTTCTCGATATGTAAAGTGAAGTTCATTAAAAAATGTGTCATTTAACTTATTTTTAGCCTATCCCATAGGTTAACGTTTCGAAAACAAAGTAAAAAAATTACAGAAAAATTTCATGACTACGCGTATGTGTTCCAATTAGAGCCCTATCAAGAATAATTTACGACTAATTCTATTTTGTTAGCGATACTCAATAGAATTACAACTTGTACAGTAACGTAATGATAGTGTTAACCTTCTTCTGAAGTATAGTTTTTTTTAATGAAAAAGTTGTGCTGTCTATTGATCTATTGACAGATGTAAAAAGAAAATGTGTCCCTATTACGGACCCTCGTCAAAAACTTCGAACCTATTCCCCCCCCCTTATAGCTATTATAACAGTTAATAAAGCTACTTTATATTATAGGAAAAGGTATAAGCTATTTTATTAATATGCGTTATTACCTGTTTGGAATAAAAGTATTGTTTATTTTTCAAAACATTCACGTGTTACACACCGATATTCACAAATACAAATTTTTCAACAAGTCAATGACACACACTTTAATATTTATGTCTGCTACTACGTCTTTTTTCTTTTACTGCAATAATACTTTAAACAACGTGGCTCTCTATACCACGTGATGTGTGAGTGAGCAAAGAAATAAAGGTTAGGATACATATGAGAACAGGAATTCGATGAAAATGGTATACCATAGAAAAGTATATAAGTAGTAGCAAGTTTATAAATAGCTTTCCTTTCATCAGCAGAAACAAAGTTATTGACTTTAGAAAAAGGGTAACAGATAAAGAAACAATTTTAATACATAAATTCAGATTTTACGCAGTAAAAATCTCCTATTGGAAAGAAAATTATCCAGCTAAAAAATCAAACAGCTATAAAAACGTAAAAGTGAATTTCAATTGGCATTATATCGCACATCACATGTTAAAATTTTTCTATTTGGATCTCGGATTCGTGATCAGCGACACTTAAAATCCCCGAGAGACGATTTCTGAGGCGAAATATTAATTTTTCTATCACTGCCTCTTCTCGGAGAGATTTCAAGTGGTTAAAACCCCTCTTCTTTGCTTTTAATCTTGGATGAACGATTAGCAATCCCAAAAACCTCCTTGAATTTTAGATTTGCGAACTCGGCAAATTAATATCAACGAACTTTCTTGAGTCATAAGGCCATTATAGGCTTCAGTTTTGCAAATATGACAGTGGTACAGGTTCATACATTTTGTTCGACTTATTATAAAAATGCACTCCAGACTCCATGAACTACTCTTATCGGAATCCTTAGTACTTCATATTATCATCCTTCTCATTAGTCAAGAATTCAGCAACCGACCTCCCGCTGGACGATAAGGTTTCTTATTTTTTACAAAAAATTGAAAAGGCCAACAATTTTTTTAAAGCGATTGCAACCGTTTCTGACAATTCCGCAATTTTAGGTATTTTTTCATATCATAATTCGCAAGTCGCTCGCGGAGTTCGCTAAGCCAACATTCAGGGTAGTTTTCGGGGTCGCTGATCACGAATCCGAGATTTAAAAGCAGGGAAGTAGGATTTTAACCGCTAAAAATCTCCCTAAGAAAAGGCAGTGATACAAAAATTAATAATTTGCCTCGGAAATAGTCTCTTGGGGGTTTTAAGTATCGCTGATCATGAATCCGAGGTCTAATGTGGAAATTTAAACACGTAATGCGGTGCGCGATATAATGCTAATCAAAATTTACTTCCACGTTTTTGAGGGCTGTTTGATTCTTCAGCTTAAAAATTTTATTTTTAAGTAGGAGATTCTTGCCCTGAAAAAAACTAAATTCATGTTCTGAAATTCTCTCTTCATCAGTTAACCTTTTTCTGAAGTCGGTATCTTAGGTTTTGCTTATGAAAGGAGCTATACATCGCTGCCTCGTACAAAGACTAGCCCTATTTACAGGCCCTTACAAAGACCAGCCTTATTCACAATCTCTAACGAAAACTAACCCTATTTGCGGCTCGTTGCCAAGGCTAGTGTTATTCGCTTCGTGCAATCGAAGACTAGCACTATCGAAATGCAGTAAAAGAGTTGCACTTTTGGAGAATAAAGTTAGTTTAAATATTTCCAAATTTAAATACTTTAAAAATTTAGTTACTCCATTTCTTTTTTTTTTTTAACTGTAATGCATTGTTTTTTTTTTTTTTTAATAAATTATGTTGAGTACTGTTCTATACATGTTTACTAAGGACGCTAACACAAATATTTCATATACTTTTATTTTTCAAGTAACTAAAAGTAAAAATTCTTGAAAATTTTACTTACCAATTCTTTTCAATAAAATTACAAAACTATTTTTCTAGAAATCGAAAGAAGTGTTTTAATTCATTAGAAATATTTTTAACCTTAATACTCCTACGTGTATACAATTATTATCATTAGCGTACTACTGTGCTTTCACATTGAATACTTGACACTTCAAAAAAATACAATTTCGATAACCCTTATTTGTAATTTTAAACGCTTTCCTTTTACACTGTTTATACATTCAAATGATCTGTAATTTGTAGTAAAAGTGCCATCCATGGGATTATTTCATGCTTTTACATACCTTGCTTTTGTATTAATTTATTGATGTGGCTATGATTTACAATAAAGATAACTGCAGCGTGATATCTTCAGACCTTATTTCTCCTCTCATTTGATAGTATAATTCAGAAATCATTTATTGCAAAAGCATTTTTTGTAGAATACATCTGTGCACTTACTTGCCTATTGTTTTGTAGTAATGCAGTTATAATTTTTTTATGATAAAATTCTGAAATCGATACATTACAAACGACACATTACAATCATGGTTGTTTGTGCTGGAAGAAGTCATTTACATTCTTGCTTACAGAAGTGTACTCACCTAAAACTTCTCAAGCAAAAATAATGCATTGCATTGTAAACAAGAAACAAAATTAGGGTTGCAGAAGTATCAAAGAATTTGGAAAAACATATAAATATTTGATTTAGAATATTTTCAAAAAATATTTTCATAACTACATTCTTAAAAAAAGCTACACTTTGTCAAGTTAGTGCTCAAAGAATAGTGCTAGTCTTTGATAGCGTTCAGCGAATAACGCTAGTCTTCGTGAGCGCTCCGCAAGTAACGCTAGTCTTTGATTGCGCTTTGCCATATAACGCTAGTCTTCATAAGCGCTCACGAAACAGAGTTATACCACGTAAGGGGATTTGAATAGGGTTACTTTCCGTACGAAGCCTTGAGTAAAGCTAGATTCGTGAGAACCTAAATAAGGCTAGTCTTTGTACGAAGCGTCGATATATACTTGATAGTACCTGTATAGTTTTATACAGTACACTTTTTTCTTCGAACTCTTGGTCTCATGTATTTTAACTTTTATTACTTTGCTCGCTCAAAGACCACGTGCCATGAAGAACCGTGTTGTATATATTTTGCAGTATTTTTGCAGTAAAAGGAAAAACACATAGTTGCAGACATAAATATCAGTGTGTGGGTGTCATTGTGTGGTTAAAATTTTTTATCTGTAAATATTGGTGCATAACACTTGAATGCTTTGAAAAATTAACGATGTTGTTATTTTTAATAGCTAAGAAAGTATTTTTAATAAATTAGCTTATGCTCTTTTCTATAATATCAAGTCGCTTTATCATTTGTTATTGACGTTCCTTCATTGGACTTTGATACAAAATGCTAACAAAAACTGTACACAACAAAAAAAAGTAAAATGCTAATTATTTTAATGCCTTAAGAAAAAAGATTTTTAATGTAATCAATGAAACAGTTACACGAAAAAAATCTTATTGAATTATAATCTTCTGATGTTTCCATTTACCCCGTCTCTATTTTAGCCCCCCGTGACAAAAGTATCGATGATTAAAACGAGTCATTGAATAGAATAATAAATAAACTTTCTTATTGTTATTTGGGTTATATAACATCGTTAAAATAATATTTGTTCATAACAAATAATGTACTACTCTGGCAGCAACTCATAATCGATCATCTCGCTCAGCAGGCATAGATACATGAATAAAACCTTCATGGGGCCGCGCCGTCCGGATGAAACACCTTTAATGCCAGAATCTACACTGTATTGCGTCGCGGCCGTTTAGTCACATTTAAAAAGCAAAGACTGCAAATCTTGCCGACTGAGGACAATAGAATAAAAACAATTAGTATTTACGTTTTTTTTGGAAGATTATGTTAGACTTACAATTTGAGACATTTTAAGTTAAATAATGTTATCATAGCTTCATACGGCAAGCTATCGTTAATCTCAAAAAACACATTTTTGCCATTTTTAACGAGAAAAGTGTTCAGTTTGGAATATAGCGTATACAAATAAATTTGTTTCAAGTAAGCAAAGTAACTAGAATAACATAATTTTCGCCAAATATTTGCAAATTGCTGTTTGCTTGTACAATTTGTTAATAACAGAAAATTGACTATCTGTATCGTGTCTTACCATCAAAAATCGTGTTCGATAGAAAAAAAAATACATGAAAAAACTTTGACGGGTCGTTTATTGTAGAAAAAGCGGCGGGACCCTACCTGGCGTCTAAACTGCAAGTAAAATTTAATCTGCTTTGTTCCCGGTATTTGGTAGGTAATAAGATATTATTTGATTGTGGGATTCTCTAGGTAAACACGGTTCCTTGCTTTTGACTCATAAGTACATGAAGGAAAGGCTTAACAAATTTCAGTTTTGGCTACTAGTTAGATGTTACCTGAATAAGTCATAATTAGCAGTTATTTTAGAATTAGAGATTCTGGTTGAAAATCAATAAAACTGCATATTTTGTAATTTTACAATATTATGCACATATTGATCGGTGTAAACCCTGGAAATGCTTAATTAGTTATGTATAGTGTACAATTATTACCAAAATCTTAAACGTTGCTAAGTAATTAATCATTCAATTCGAAATCCCGCACTATAAAATAGCAACTACTTATGTGGCTGGCGAGTTGGCAAGCTCAGCACAAAGGGCGCAAGAGAAAAGAGCCTTCAGCCAGTCCAAAATATCACCGCGTTATTTAAAAGATAACTGTTTGAGACTTAGAAATTTTGCGCAAGATACAAAAGTATTTTGGATTATGTAGTAATAAAAGTGTATTAACTGCATGTATGATGTAAAATAGCGAAAAAATACTTTCAACACTGAACTTATAACTTTATTTGCATTTTTGCTCTTAGGGTTTATGTCCCGTGAGGCAGCAATAATAACTACATTCAAAGCAGTGCACGGTTTCTTCTTTAGGCTCTTCTTCTTCTTCAGACCTATACCTAATTTACTTTTCAACTTCATAGCACTCGTTATCGCTAGAGCAGCTGCTTTTCCACCAATACTCGAATCTCCGGCTTTGACTCTTTGCTAAGCTCTCTTAGTTAAAACTCTATATGCTGAGTTTCTAGCGCCAGCGTTTTCTAGATTCTAAGAATAAGCTTCATCGTGCTTCTTGCACGCCGCGTCCAATGGATTTATTCCCGTACCACCCTTAGCGAGACATGTCAAAAGCTTAGTAGCTGGACCACAATATTGATAGCGTGGCAAGTGAAGTTCTATAGGTAAAGTATTGATGATTCTATTCAAAACACCGCGTACATCTATTCCGGCACAAGCCAGTCTTCGAGCTTCGCCCAGACGCGTAAGAGCCACTCGACTCATCCCTTTGAGTGTGAGCTGGACACCAAACTTCTCCGTTATTTTCCATCACCC
>JAPYYV010008657.1:0-12464 GCA_030522625.1 Copidosoma aretas | reverse complement strand
ATAGGATCAGCTGTACGGTGATTAGGAACGCGATTTTAAGTTAATATTTGCATTATAAAATGAATTTGATGAGTTCTTACTGTTTGAAAAAATTGTTGTACATTCTAGGAACCTTAAAGAACGAGTTGAAATGTTTTCAGCCAATATTCGGCATCAAACCATCCCACAATCACGTTTACAAAAAAAAGTCAGTGCACATATGTATGGGTAATGGGTACGTTTACCCCTATGGTTAAGGTATATCTTACATAAATTAATTCCATTTTTTAGGCATTTATGCTTAAATAAACTTTAAAAAAAAAAAAAATATTTTCATGTTACTTTTTTTCTTATTCAGAGAAGTCAAAATGAATTTAGTTAGAATTCTATAATTCTTTAGAATCCATCAAACCCATCAAGTTTTTTTAACTATTACGAATGGGAATATTAATTAACAAGAGTTTACATGGAAATTTACATATTTTTAAACTATGAGCACAAAACTTTTTGATTTGGTCGTCCCTAAAATGAAAATGATCAGATTTTGATAAAATTGTAGTAACATGTTATATACCGTATTAGATGATGAGCTTTGAAGTTTTGAAGCTATTAGGAGCCTATAAGCTGAGTAATTGAGTGTGTAATTAACCAGAACTCTTACGAAAAACTAGAAAATTAAGCTATCTCATGACCCTCAAATGTTTTTTTTGATAATTCAAAATGATTATATACCAAAATAATTTAAATAATGTGTTTAGTTATTGCGTAAGAACATTTTTTTTTAAACAACTAGTCTCTAAATAGAGCAATCATATTAACCGTATAAAGATCCAGAGGAAAGCCTGCTTTGAAGTATTACTACGTATATAAGATAGGTTATAAATCGTCTATTCAGGAGCAGATGCCGCAGTTTCTTTTTTAAAGTGAACATCAATTTAAAATTTTTTTTTGACAATTACTGCATTGAATCAAGTTTATTTTGGTCATGTAAATAACGCAATGCAATGGTAAATTTTTTAACAAGCTGAAAAGCAGTTTTTGTTATTATATGCAGTTACCATAAGTGCTAGGCTCTGTCAATTGTTGTTAAAGTGCCCAAAAGGTAGACTGCCTTAAATATCGTGATAATAGTTTGTGAATTCTTAACAAAACTTCAGGCACATGTAGTAGTATGACACCTGTAACCTCGAGTGTTTGAGATAGTACTGTCGTATATCGGTTGACGTACAAGATTTTGGTGTAATTGTAAACGTAGATCAATACACATTCAAAAACATATCCATCAAAATGTTGTGTACCTGGTACAAAAGTAAAAAAAGTTATTAAGGTTTTCAATTTTAAGCAATTAACACGCAGTCTAATAGTACATCACGTATTTTTAAATTAAAATCTGTAGTTACGGAAACTATCTACAAGCTCTCGAAAAAAACCGATGGAGCGTAAATTGAAAACCGTAGAGTTATTTCGCAGCTCTCAAAACATTGATTAGGTGCCTGTGAGAACTCACGGGATTAGATGTGTTTGAAATTTTTCGGAAAACATAACCTTTTAAATGAGGAGGGGTACTTTTTAAAAATCAAGATAGCAGACCCAATATAGCTGAAAGCTAAAAAAAATCGAGTGTTCAGCAAAATAACTCTGTAAAAATAAAAATTAGCAACAGATTAGGTAATTTTTTGGCTTAAATTGTAGCTGATCGATGCCCCTAAGTTTACTAAGTCCAACATGGTGGACCTGATATGGCGGTCTAACATTCAATATAGTGGCTAAATTATTGAAAGTCGACCGATTTGCACCAAACTTGGCTGCGGGATTTTTTTGGGTCGCTGAGGTCAATTTGTGGTCGGATTTGCCAAAGCTAAAATGGCAGATCCAAGATGGTGGGCAAAATTTTCGACAATAAACTGATTTGTACCAAATTTGGTAAAAAGGGGTTAAGGGTTTCTAAGGTCACTAATAACGAATCTGAGGTCAGATTTGTAGATTTAAGATGGTACATGCTAAATGTATTAACCAAAGATATTTATAAAATTAAAAGATTCGAAAATTTTCATACACACATAAGCTTTTGTGTGTGCTTATGTAAGTGGGTGCGGCTGCGTGAGTGTGTATTTTTTTCACATGCAGTGCAGCAGGCGATTACGTTCGCTTTTTTCTCTGTTAATTGCAAGTACAAAACATTTCGTTGACCACCACAGCATCCCTTCAGGTATGATAGTTGAAGAAGCAACTCTACCTAAGCAGACACTGGGACAGGCACAGGCTACGCAGACAATCAAAACACCATACTGGGTGTTATGTATCGTGCGTAATATACTAAATAATGATACGGTATCTACTATTTCGTATATTTACCTGCATATTATGCACAAAAACAGGACGCGAAAGTCACAATATTTGATGCACTAGGTGTCAAAAAATACGCATGACAATAACAAAATTATTAAAATTGTTAATATTCTTACCTTTGAAAAGTCTCTTTGAAAAGAATAGTCTGCTAGAATTGCTAATTATAAATAAGCAAGCATTTAAAACTACTTCTTATTCATAATTTACTAATTTAAGAATAGTTATATTAGTGGTTTATTGATTACAAAAAAGAAATACTTAGAAATTTCAAGTCTCCGAAATTTGCCAATTTCAGAAGTGTAATATTGATTTCTTTTTACTTTCCTGCCATGGTATTTGGTTTTTCGCTTCACATTGTTTTTTTAGTCATGCTAACTTTCTACATTTACTTTGGCTAGAACTTGGAATTTTTATAATTTGAACCCTCTTTTTATCCAATTCAATTTTTTCCTTTACTTGTCTAACCCATGAAAAATTATTTTTTACTGTCTACTATTACATTTTGATTACACTTGATTTCTCTAACAGCTTAAATTTTCTCAGTCTTTGTGACCCTGCTCCGCACTTGACCTTAAACGTTTTTCGAACTTTCTACTGTCTTGGCACATTCTAGCTTTAATTTGTCCCTTAAGTATTTATCAAGTCCTCAAGATTGATTCTTTATCTTCTGTGCTTAATCCTAATTTTTTAATTTTTCCAACCCACTTGTTTTTATTTTTTTTTCTAGCTATTTTACAATTTTATGCATGAGATAAGTTTTCTTCTTTTATTTTACATTATCATATCATTATACAGTGGCATTAGGAATTCGAAAATTCATTGCCGAGTGCACTTTTTTCCGCCATTCTTTCCTGTCTTTGACTATATCTAACCACAAATAATTATTTAACTTATTCATTTTTAAAGGGTTTCTACCTCTTTATCTTTCCATCTTCGTTTTGGTCTGCCGAGTGGTCTAGTTCCCTCCTTTCTATGCACGGTTTTTTTGCATTCCCATCCTAGCAACGTGTCCAGCCCATTGCAGTCTACATGCTTTTATTACCCGGTTCATCCCGCTGGGGCGGGATGGGCTTATGGGTCCCCATATAATTTATCGACCTCCACATTGTGCAAAATCCTCTATTCCCCGTTGATTTCGTCTTTTTGTGCCCCAAATATTTTTCTTAGTACTTTTCTCTCGAATACTTCGAATTTCTTTTCTTTGCTTTTTGTGATTGCCCATGTTTCGCTTCCGTACAGCAAGACCGGCATGGTAATCGTTTTATAAAGACGTTTTTTTAGATTCTCTGAAATAAGTGGCGATTTCAGCAGTTTACTAGCCTTATAATAATATGCGTTCGCTGATCGTAATCTCTGTTTAATCTCGTCTTGGTAATTATTAGTATCATTAATACTAACCCCAAGATATTGAAACTTTGAAACTCTCAAAAGATTTTCCCCCTGCTTTCAACGTGGTTATACTTGGATAATTCACTGTACTGTCAATCATGTATTTAGTTTTTTCTTCGCTTATTTCGAGTCCAACCTCTCTCGCTCTACCGATCAATTTTTCCGTGTTCCGTATGATAATTTCTTCGCTGTCACCCAGCATACTTAAATCGACCGCGTATTCTAGTATTTGAGTAGTCCTGTTTAGAGATATCCCACTTTTATCTTCCTGAAAATGTCGAATCACGTATTTAAATTGAACAATAACGGAGACAACGCGTCTCCTTGTTTTAACCTCTCGTGTATTTGAAATGGTTCACAAAGTTTGTTCTTAACGCGAACTCTCCCTCTGCTGTCCTGCATGCAAACGCGTATTGGAGCTACTATTTTTTTTGGAACCCCACGAGAGACCAGGATATAGTACATTTTCTATTTGATAATTGAGTCGTACGTTTTTTTAAAGTCCATAAACAGTTGCCCGAATTCCTTGTTGAACTCCCATTGTTTTTCTATTATTTGTCTGATTGGGAATATTTGGTCAATAGTTGATCTGTTACGTCTGAACCCACATAGATAGTCTCCTATGATATCTTCCGCAAAGGGGGTTAATATGTCCAAGAGGAAATTAGGTAAAACTTTATAGCAGGTCGAAAGTAATGAAGTACCGCTGTAGTTATTACAAACGGACTAGTCCCCTTTCTTAAAAATCGGAATTATGACTGATTCGGTCCATTCCCTGGGAATTCGTTCCTTTCTCTAAATTTTTTTAATAAAACCGTGTATCTCCATACTCAACCGGTTCCCACCGCCCTTCATCAGCTCCCCAAGTATGCTGTCTATCCCTGCCGCTTTGTTGTTCTTAAGTTTACGGATCGCTTGCTCTACTTTTCCAAGTGTCGGTTCATTTACCTCTATTTTTTCAGTAATAATATCTTGAGGCTTCCTATTCTCGTTATTTGCGTGTGCATTACGTAATTGATTAAAGTAGTTTTTTCATCTTGTCAATACTTCCCCGTCATCCACGATTATATTACCATTTTCGTCTTTAATAAAAACATTTTGATTCTGATACCCTTTTCGGGTCTTATTAATTCCTTGGTCCATTCCACGCGCATCATGTTTTTTTTTTTATTTTCCGTTATAGTAACTATTTGATTTTTCTTCCATTCACATTTGTTTTTCCTGACTACCCTGCTTGCTGCTGTTCTATAATTTCTCTACTTTTCTAGAGCTTGTTCATTCTTACTGTTCCGGTAGACTATTCTAGCCTTTTCGCGGACATCTATTAACTGTCTACACTCGTCGTCAAACCATTGCTTGTTTTTTTTCGGAGATTTGTGTCACAATATTTCGTTTCCTGCTTCTTTGCTCGCATTTTCTATATTTTCCCACTTTTCATCGACGTCTAGTTCCTGATCTCACGTTCCTGCCACCCGATCGTCTGTGCGGTTATTAATTTTTTGTCGGTACTCTATGAGTTTGTATAAGTCTTTTAGCTTTTCTAGTGCAAATTTTTTTTCAGATTTAGTTGAGTGATGCTTTCCAGCAACCGTTAGATGCGTCCCAACCTTAGCTATTACCAGAAAATGGTCCGAGTCGCAGTCAGCCCCCCTACATGACCTGACATCAAGAATGTTGGAGCTATGTCTTTTATCAGTTAATACATCATCGATTTGTTTCTTAGTCACGCCGTCTGGAGACGTCCACGTTGCTTTGTGAAAATCGGGATGTTTAAATTAAATGCTCTTAACAAACAGGTTTTTTGATACCGCGAACTCGATAACTTCAGAACCATTATCATTACTCAGCTCGTGCAGACTCTCTCCTGATGGTTGTTCAAAAAAAGTCTTCCCGCCAATTATTGCGTTGAGATCCCCAGTATAATTTTGATATCAAACGATAAGCCTGCGTCGTATATTCTTTTTAATTCCGCGAAAAAATCTTCTTTAACATAATTGTCCTTTTCTTTCGTCGGCCCTTGGACATTAATAAGCGTATAATTATACCATTTATTTTTCAGACGTAAATACGAAACTCTCTCACTTACTACTTTGAAATCTTTTATGTTTGTTGACAGTTCTCATTCAACAAAAAAAAACCCGTTCCCAGATAACCCCTTAAGCCTTCGCCATGCAGGAACATGTATGTACCCACTTCTATTTGCCCTTCCTCCGGTAGTCTGACCTCTTGAATAGCCGCTATGTCAATGTCGTATTTATCAAGGATTTTGCTAACTACTTTGATCGCGCCTGTTCTAAAGAGTGTCCTAACATTCCACATTGCGAATTACCAATCTTTTTCCCGGTTTCTGTTGTTTGCTTGTTGAATAGCTTGTTAATTGCATTTCGGTTTTGGTTCTGGCTTTGAGTTTGGGTTTGGTTTAGAGGATGGTTGTCCATAAGTAATAACTTTATTGCACACAAGAGATCCTGCTCCGTCCCAGAGTGGGTCCACCGTACTAGGAGTGTTGCTTGAGCACCTCCCTAGTCCCTAAGTGCGCGAGTTCTCGCGGCCTACACCATGAATAAATAATCATTTAATGTTTCGCTGCCACTGGATCGGTTTCTCTCCCATGTCTCTAGTGACCCTAGCAAGGCGACGGATTTTTCGCCTGCTACAACAGTGCTAGGTCCCGTATCTGAATCATGCCACAAATCCTCTTCAGACAGTGTCTGCCAATACAGGTTTCCTACTACTATCTAGCTACAGAAAACGGACTTATTCGTTCGTTTTAAGTAATAAGTTAGAATGTATAATGGTAAGGAAAGGTAGCAAGGTAGAAAGGTAGAAGGGTAAACGGATAAAAGGTAGAAAGGTAAGCAAGATAGAAATGATAAGAAATGTGTGTTTGTACACTCTTCTTGATGCGCTGTGCCTGTTATCCTAACACAGGATATGGTCATCACTTCCATACCTGTCCTTATTGGCTTCCCACGACGACTCATTCAATTTATTCGCAGTAGCCATATGTGCTCACAAAGCTGAAAATAATTATTTCTGTATACTTGTCATGATTTCCTAAACATGCTATAGATACATCCAAAATACTCGAAATTGAGGTTAAGTTTTTAGATCAACTAACTCCTCTACATTTATGCTCCACAATGATTTTTTTTCCTTAAAAAAACCCGTAAGAATTGTTATTTTTTATGTCACGCATCTTCAAATAGTTTGAGTTTAAGTCGTAATAACGACCAATTGAATGAATAATGGGCATCTTCATTGATCTGCTGAGCATGCAAAAATTTTTTTGGTAATTGTTTACAGTATTTAAATAAAAGTAATAACAAGTATTTACATGTGTGTATTACACACACACGGGTGCACACTCCTGTTTAAGGGGCTTGTCCCAATCAGCAACCTAGGCGGCACGCGCTGTGTAGTGGTAACGAGGCTCTACCCAATGTCTTTTATTTTACATAGTCTACACAATGTGTCTTTATATCCTTTATTTCCGCTTTTTCTACATTCCCACATCTTATGCTTGCCTACTGCTCATTCAAACCTGTTATCGTTACTTTCTCCTAATATTTTTCTGGGAGTATGTCTTGTTTGATTAACTTATAATCATCATTGTAAGCACTTATATTACTATTACTTCTCTATTCAAGACATCCCTCTCCTCAGCTTCTTCGCTGTCAGTTTGCCCCCTTTTATTTGATTGACTTATCTTTTGGTTTTATTTATTAGTTGTATAAGACCCAAGTAAACTTTCAAAATGTTCTTCCCATGCCTCTTTTCTCTTTTGTAACTTTCTTCAGCATTTTATATGTTGGTCTTAAACTGTTTTTTAAATGGCTTACAGACTATTTTTTTTTGTTCATTATACTCTTTTCCCCAATATTTTTCATGCTCTGCTTTTTCTACTTCGACTTTTGTCATACCTAACTCTACTGCTATTTCCCATATATTTAAAGTCAAGTAGTCCTATCTTTCTTGTATACTTTTCCCCTTATTGATATACTTACTGATCTTTTTTCTATCGCATTAAATTGGTTCGGTTTTTTCTCGTCCCATTTGAATTTAATTATTTTTTGCGCATTTTTTCCCTCCTTCCCTCACTGTTACTACTTCACTACCTATCTTAAATACCACAGGTAAATGATCCGACTTAATTTTTCAGAACTGTAATATTAAAAATGTACAAAACCTAACTACAAATTTTACCAATCAGCATTTACAGTATATAGATTGAATTTAAAATAATTTTGATATTTTCGGTTATGCAACAGTCGAATTAGCTAACATCAAGAAAAAAATGGTTTACTATGAAAAGCCAGTCCTTGATTTGCTGTGTACTAAATTACAAATAATTTTTATAATATTCTTGGGTATAGAAATTCATATTTGCGAAAATGTTAGGTATGGAATCCTTCATACCTTCTATAGTAGATATTGTTAGACATGTGAGTGTGAGAAAAATGGTACGATGTATGTAATGTATGTATTTTTCGGAAAAAAAAAAAGTTTACTTGACAAGGTTGAACCTTCCAGAGATTTAATTCTTAGATGTATGAGGACACTAAGTTGCTTATACTACAACGAAATTTATTATAATTTAATATTAAAGTACTTTTTGTATAAATCATCAATGAACTCATGTAATTTCAAAAACTTATTAATGACATGATATGATTCAAGGAGAAATTCTAATCAATGCTAGCAGAATATTCACACGTATGATAAAATACATTTAAATATTTTTTACCGAATCAACAAAAGAAATAATATCGAATTGCATCTCTTACTCATTATTGGTGGCAAAATTTGTGGGGGCGCTCCAGGAACAGAGATTCTAGAAGGCCCACCTGGATGCATTTGTGGTGGTGCAGATAGTTGTTGTCTTATACCGGGGGTCATAATCTGTGGCGAGGGTCCTCCTATTCCTCTTACTGGACCTTGAAGACCAGTCGGAATACCAGATATGTTAGTAGGTACTCCCCGACCAGCAGCACGACCAGCTCCAGTACCTGAGGCTGCACCAGGAATTGGCACTCTTGGTAAGCCTTCTTCAGGAGGTGGAGGACCTTCAACTGTTAGCGAAACTATATTTTCTCCACGTAATAAAACAAAACCAAGAACTCGTTTTTCTTCTCTTTCCGGTTGTTTCGTATTTTTTGGTTTGATTTTTCTAAATTCTTCACAGTCTCCAAGTATAAGGTTCATATGCTTATCAAAAGCTTTGAAAGTACCAATAAAGATTCGAGAGTCTTGTAGAATAATACGTACTCTGTAATTTATATGCTGTAGCATTTTATTATTCTTCCCAACAGTCTAAAAAAAAAAAATAAAAACATTCAATGACATTTATTCCCACAAATTTACAATAACATCATATTTTACGTGTCAGTATAAGTATAAAAAAAGGTGTTGACATTAACCACTTATATCAGATATTCACCATAAAAACCTGTTTGAAAAAAAAGAAACAGACTAACAAAGCAAGACATTAACGATAGATGCAACAAAAACAAAAATGTTTGATAAATTTTCTGACTCATTTCATAATTTTGGACCCCCATTCTTTTTTTATAAATTCAATACGAAATCCGTCGCACGTTTAAGAATGATTTAAAAGTATAAAAATTAAATAATTCTTCAATGCAATTTGCACTCAATTTTTAGGGTAGTAAATAAAAATATTATTGTACGGATTTTTAAGCTTCCCTACAAAATCAGGTATAATTTTTATACTTTTTCCGTCATTATCATGTAGTGAAGAATATGCTAATTTTCAAATAGCTCCTTCCTCTCTACCCTTCTGATCGCCTTTGACCCCCTCAATATTTTGGTTGACCTTCATCTGAAATTTTCTATCTATAAATTCTATTGAGTATGTAATACATTTATACTGGAGACTATTCATACATTTTTAATATGTTAATGTAAGGGAGATGGACAAGCGGCGCCATCTTCAGGGTACTGCAGGCGTAGGCTTTGCAAATGCCTCGTGCTGTGACGAAGCACACAGGCTAGATCTCGTCTGTCCGTCGAGGCATGCGGTCATGCGTGCGTGCGAATAGCCGTTCATCGTAGGCTACATCGTGTACCGTTGTGTATACTAATTATGTTTTCTTATATTAAATCCTATAGATCAATACTAGTGTTTTTGCTTGTTGTCACGATCCATGGAAAATACCTCTGAATATTAACATGTTAGCAGAGTCCGTGGTTACGAGAAACAAGAGTATAAATCCAACACTGTCGTTATCGAAAGTTTATCGTTATTTTTCAAGTGTGATGTTCAAGTTGAACAGTTGTACATGAAAGTGATCGCATATGATAAAAGTGTGAATCCAGCACTAAATAATTTGAGAAAAGGTTTTGTAAAAGTGATCAAAGATATACTGGTGTTAAAAGAGTATATTTACGAAAAAAAAAGAATCAAAAAATCTAGAAGGTACGAGAACGATAACAAGTGAAGTCAAAATGGCGGAAATTCTGATACCTGTGTTTGATGGCCAAGACTATGCACACTGGAAGAAAAGGATAACGATATTTTTCAAATTGGAGAAATGCGCAATAGTAATAGAAAGAGAAAAAGTATCGACGGACAAGGAAGACGATTGGGCTGAAATAGATTTGAAATCCATGAATTATATGTTTAGTGCTATTTCAAATAAGCAGTTGGAATTTGTCAGTGATTTGGACACGGCATTCAAGATTATAAAAAAGTTTGATGGTATGTACTTGAAGGAATCAACAGCGCTGCAGAGTATATGCCGAAGCAAGTTGGAGATAATCAGATTGAAAGATTACCAGGAATCATCAATGTTTATCGATGAGTTTGGGAAAGCAGTGAGCGAGTTGAAAGCTGCAGGCGCTACAGTGTCGGAGAAAGAAAAGTTGAATTATATATTGAGAACATTGCCGAATTTTTACAGTTACATGGGTGATTTAATTGACTCGTTAGAAGAAGAGGATCAAACTGTGAGTTATGTGATCGATAAAATTAAAATACTGGAAATAAAGAATGAAAGTGATAGTTCCAGTGCAAATGTACAATCGAATGCTTTCGTGTCGAACTCGAGAAGTCGCGACAAACAACAAGAAATAGCCTGTTACGGCTGTGGTGAAATCGGACATTTCAAGAAAGACTGCCCGAATGTAAACAATGCTGGCTATGGAGGCCGAGCACAGAGAGGCGGGTGCCAGCAGTTTCGTGAAAACAGCGCGCATCAAGGAGCTTCGAGAAGCAGAGGCAGAGGCGACGCACAGTGGGCCAAAATGGGTGTTTTTTTTCCTAAGAGAAAATATCTGCAAAACGAATAGACCAATCCTATTGATTCTTTTTGGAGCTTAAAGCTTATGTAATACGGAATATAGGAAAAGTGGTCCGTAGTTACAATATTTTGATTAAAGGGGTTAAAACAACTCTTCATGTTGAAAAAATTAGAAAAAAAATTTCATAATATTAATTTTGTTTTTATAATCATAGGAAATCAGTAAAAATTGATGGAGTAGTTAAAAAGTATATTAAAATACACAAAATAAATGATTCAATTATATCTTAGGGGGATGAAACTACCCCTAAATAAGATAAAACAGAATAAATTTCAGAAAATATTTATAAACAATTGTTCTTTTCACGTGGCAAACCGTAAATAAACATTAGGTAATAATATACATAAATTGAAGGATGTATTGACGCAAGAGGTAAAAACAACCCTTAAAGTGGAAAAGATTAAAAAAATTTTTTGTAAAAGTAACATTTTTTCTTTTACTTATAAAAAATCATGAAAGTTCAATAGACTTTAGAAAGTACTTAAAGATTCTTTGGATAATTAATTCAGTTACGTTCAAGGGGTTGAAACTACCCCTAAATAACATAAAATAAACTGAATGTCAGAAAAAAAAAATTAATAAAATTTCTCACTTGAGCAAACGTAGATAAATGTTTTAAATTATTATTTGTAATTTTGAAAATTTTATGATGCGAGGGGTAACATAAACCCTTACACTTATTAGAATTAAAAAATATTTACATAAATTTTTAAATTAGGCTGGAACGGTTTTTTTCAATAATAACATATCTTCAAAACGAATAGACCAATCCTAACGATTCTTTTTGAAGCTTAAAGCTTATGTAATACAGAATATAGGAAAAGTGGTCCGAAGTTACAATATTTTACTAAAGGGATGAAAACAGCCCATAAATTTGATGAAATTACAAATAAATTAACGGAAATTCAAGTTTTTCCCTATAATTTTATAAAAGCACAAAAAGTACTGGGTTATTGTAATACTGTATCAAAATACATAAAATAATTTACCAAGATATGGTTGATAGCTTACAAGTATCCTTCAAAAACGTTAACTAGGTAAAATCTCCAAAAATTTTAATAAATGGTTTTTTTTGTACACTAAATATATATAGTAACAATAATTACACATATTTTTGAAGATATAGTGACGTAATTGGTGGAAATAAATTTTATCAATGATGCAAAGGTCAGAATTCTCTGTAATTAGCAATTTTTATATATCTACTTAGAAGAACGAAAAATCAATTGATATTTCGATACTTTTTAAATTCATGCATAATTATCAATTTCAGTCAATTTTTTAGGCTTTAAACTAGCGCTAAAAATAAGAAAATGAACAAATTCACTTTAATTCACATTGATTCAAACAATTTTTGAAATTTATCTTACAGAAGGTGTATGTTACGTATGATTTGTAACTGCTCGATAAAAGGACGTTAAAGT
>JAPYYV010008656.1:0-12465 GCA_030522625.1 Copidosoma aretas | reverse complement strand
TTTTTCATCATACGAGATGACACGTCAATTTAAACGCAGTGCGAGGAACACATCGGGCTGTGTCTCGCGAGACACTAGAAAAGGTTTATATCTTTCCTGTAAGTAAGAGTGTAATCAAGCAAGACCAATCGATTCAACTATATTTTATTTAAAATTACTGCTATCAATCGAGCCTACTACACATTGAATTAGGCGTTGGGTCTACTACACGCCACACAATTTCGAGATGGATAAGCAATCTTCCAGCAATGATAACGCCATCCACGAGCATGGAAGTCATCAAGGCGCACGTCTTGTTTACACTCTTACTTACAGGAAAGATATAAACCTTTTCTACTGTCGCGCGAGACACAGCGCGATGTGTTCCTCGCACCGCGTTTAAATTGACGTGTCATCTCGTATGATGAAATATTGTAAGCATCTTGCGCGTTTATGATTGTTCGCGATTGCAAAGTCGTTTATAAGTTATAATTATTATTGTATTCAATTATAGTGCACCTGAAGAGGGCCTTGGTTTTAACCTAAAAGGCCGAAACGTTGTGCAACATTTCAATTGTTCAATAAATGGATAGCGAGGCCAATTGATTCAACTTTATTTTATTAAATATATTTATTCATCAATATATGTATACATGTCTGATTATTAATTTATACTTACTCAAACATCGCTATCATTTTAGTCTCAGACGTCACCATTATATTTGCATGGTGGGCTTGAATCAATATACACAAGAAGAATCGCTCGCGGAAATATAACTTTAATAATTTGCATTACGAGATAGAATCTTATTGAATCTCGTGACGGGATGGAATCAGATTGAATCGGGCAATGAGAGAGACCCATATTGAACTTACAGACGTGATAGAATCATATTGCATAATTTTTAAGATAGAATCATATAATCTGCTTGCTTAAGAAAGTATTTTAATGTAAGGAGCCGTTGATTTAAGTAGTATATGAGTACAATAATTTGGGCTTCTGGTTCTCAACTTAAAACTCAATAATGCTCATGTCAATATAATAGCCAGCAACGTAAAGAAAACTATAAACACGGTATGGGGACTATAGACAAGGGCAAGATTAGACGGCTTAAAAGAGAGGATGTATTTTCTAGATACAATAGTAAAAACAGGATGTTTATATGGTTCAGAGATTTAGGAATCGGAGAGAGGAAATAGTTAACAAAGTTCAGGGAAATTTTGTAAAAATGGCAATGAAAATAGCCCGGCATATATTTTGAAAATGGTGACAGATATAAAGAGTCCAGGATAGAAACAAGAAGTAGAGCCGGAAATTATTTATTCAGAATAGCGAAAATGAAGTATGATGGATAGCCAAAAATTTGTCTTGAAGAAGAGATAAGAGGAATCGAGATCGAAAATGCATCGGAATATTGCAAAAACATATAAAGGCTTTTAAAGAAGTGGGGGACGGCAAGGGTATAAGAGGTTTATTCGATAATTAGGGGAAAAATAAAATGTAGAATAGTATAAAAATAAAAGTATACAAAGAAATTTCATAGATTGTAGTGAAGTTGATGAATCCAGATACTATAATTAATATAATCTTTTCTAGAAATCAAGAAGTATTGGGAAAATGACGAGTTGGGGAGGACTAAAGAGAAAGAACATGACGAAAACTAAGATGTAGGTGTGTAGGCAAAGCAGGCAATAAAGTTTATGCAAATACTAACTATAGGGTATGCAATATAAATACAGCATTTTTAGAACATATTTTTACATACAAATTATTAAAGGAAGAAATAAATAGACTCAGATAAGGAAATTGGGAATAAAGGCTTAAAAGGATGAAAAGAATTGGTTAGGCAAAGACAAATCCATCTATTGGAAGGAATTCCGTTCGAGGATATTTTTAAGTACAGCATAAAGTTAAAAAACTAGCCGAATCGAGAGCCGATAAAAGGGTATACGCATGAGCAGTGCAATTTTAATAAAGAGAGGAGGCGATATGTAGCAGGGAAACTTAATTGTTGAAGACATAATTTTAGATTTAATTTCAAGAGCGATAAGTTTATCAATCGGCATGTCATGTGAGGAAATCATACGTAAATCTGTTCATAGAACGAATAAATAAAGAAATATAATAATGCCTGATAGATATTAGAGTTATTCACGCTTCTAAGGTTGATATCACTTAGATTAACAATAAATTAGAATGGTGTGGCTGAGTGGAAAGTAGCTGTGGAAGTACGTGCAAAATTTTTAAACATGCCAGCTCGAGCGGAGCGTTGCGCGCTGGTGACGGTAGAAGACTATTTTTTATGTATAATCATTTAAACTACTTGGATGCTGTGTGCACTTATTTTTTGCCAATAAAGTTTAACCTTTTATTTTCAAAGGTTTATTTGTATTAGTTTATGATTATATATAAGATGCAGATAATGAAAAATAGTTCTGGAAGTACAAATTAAATAAATTTTTTACTGATAAAATCGATTCATATAACGACCGTTATAAGAGAGTTGTCAACTATTTATCTATCATGTTAACATTCTTAATTTATCTAAAATTTTTCCAATTGCAAAACTGAAAATCAAACTTTTATGCAAGATAAATATACAACTTATGAAGTAACAAATAATATAGTTTTGCAAAGACTCTTTAAGGGACCTTGAATGTATTTACAAACAAAATGTAAACATCTTTGAATAAAACAAACTGCATCTGCAATTTCATAGGTTTCCTTTCATATGTAATCGACATTTTATATAATTACCTTTAAATCGTATATTATAAATATAAATTGTTTAATACGTAAAAATTGTAAAATGCTTAATAGTTCGCTGTTCGGAAATAGTCTCAAGAATAGATGGATGTTCATAATTATTATTGCTTTAACACCGCAAATCTGAAAAAAGTATTTGTAATTTTATAAATAAGTAGTTAAATAGCTTTTAAAGTACCTATCTATTTTAAAAGTTAGAATTTTATAATCGCTTTGATTTATTTTAAAACGCCATGTATACAATTTATCCGAAGGTTTTTTTGTAATTATAAAAATCAAGACTTTTCTAAGACGAAAAAATAATTTATTTATTTTTCTTTTTTTTTTGAAGGTGTAATAAGATATAGTGGAATAACTCATAAAACATGTAAGAACGCGCTTTTCATTCTCTCCTATTATTCAATCTTCAGTCGCATAGACTTTTGTCGCATCTCCGTATACATACTTTTTCCCTACACTTAAATCCTGCATCTTTGCAAAATTTCTGCCTGGCTTCCTTCAACGTACACTTTCTTGGTTCGTTTTACTTGACAATAGATATTTTACTTCCAGTAATATGTGGAGAGCAGCACTTTTCTTTTATTTCCTGGTTTCGATCCCTCCGTCACCTCAATCCTCAATCTGCTCAATTTTTTCAAATCTTTTGCTAAATTTACAGAGGTCGATCATCGGATCTCCTTCCAGTATCTCCAGTAACCTACCTTAAACTTCTTGGTTTGTTCCCAGTAGCCCCAGTCTTTCTACTTCTTTAACCCATACCTTCCTGATTTTTTTCTTTATTTCCCTACAAGTTGATAGATGATCCGATTTCTCCCGTTCTTTTTAAACACGCCCTACACCTTTCGTCTGTGTATCCTTTGTTGCCTGCCCTTCCTATGTTTCCGGACTTTAATCTTGCCCATTGCTCTGTTATTACTTCCTTAAGTTGCCTACCCTCTAAGTATCCCTCGATTCCTGGTACGTTTTCTATTTTTTTTGTAAAAGTCGCAATACCTTAAGTTTTCAATTTTGGCCCAATTTATTTGCATTTCCATTTTTTTTTGTGTTTACCTCCAATTAATTCCTGTTACAGTATCCCTCTAGTTTGTTGAGCATGTTTGTAATCCTTCTTTTGTGTCTGACACTGCTGCAACATCGTCCGCGAGCTTAAAGTTAAAAATATTTTCCTCTCTTATAACTGTACCTCCTTCGCTTCTTTTTTCCCATTTTTTTAAAAGATGTTCTAGAAAAATGCTAAACAAGCTGGGGCTGAGTGAGCAACCCGGCCTGACTCCACAATGTGTTTAAAATTTTGTTGTAATTCCCTCTTTTGATATTATTTAATTTTCTGTGTTTTTGTAAATTTCTTCTACCACTCCTAATAACTTTGCCTATCCTTCTCATTTTTTCTATTAGGATTTTTCTATTTACCCTATCAAAAGCTGTTTTAAAGTCTATGAAACATTCATACAATCTGTTCCCTTCATTTTTCAGCTTATTATTTATGATGCTGTTTGGAGCAAATATGTGGTCCCTAGTACTTTCATTCTCTCGGAAACCGGCATGACTTTCTTTTAACTTTCTCTCCGATTCTAGCCATTTTCTCAGTCGGGTTGACATTATATGTGTGAGCGTTTTGTAACCTACATCCAGTAAATATACCCCTCTGTAATTTTAAACGTCATTCTTGTCTCCTGTTTAATGTATCAGATATATTCGTGCCACCTGCTATCCATTTACTAGCTCTGACTTACCGAATACTTCGTCTAGAATTATTGCTAGCTTGCCTATCCGAACCGCTATAAGTCCTTTATAGGACTCTGCGGGCATTCCTTCTTTACCTGTTGCTTTATTGCTCCTCATTCTCTTGACCATCAACAGGACTTTGTCCCCTGTAATCCTTGCATTTAAGCTCTCATCCAATCCCCTATCTTTAACTTGCGTCACCCCAGCCTCTATCTCACATTCTGTTTCCCTACTTTTCTCTCCTAGTGGTGTCATTTTCTGTTTCCCTGAAACATTTTAAAATGACCTAGCCAGCCCTTTTTACTAATATTTACCCCCTTCTTTTTTTCATTTGGTCTAAATCGTCTGACTGCTCTCCAACACTCCGTAATTCTCTTACTATCGTCCACTTTATTCCACTTTTTGTTTTCCCTGTATCGTAGCCACCTGGTGTTCAACGTCTGTACCAGCTTTAACTTCCGCCGTTACCACCGCTTGCTCCTCTGCCGCAGCTGCCTCTTTTACCTTTTGGTCCACGTGAACCTTCCTTGTCCCCGATATCTTCGTCATCAGTATTCTTTTTGTTCTGCTATCGTTGTCATTCGACTGTTTCTTGCTGTTACCGCACATCATGCCCATTGTTTTTTATAGGCTCCTATCCGTCTGCCCCTCCGGTACTAGTATCTCTTCTTCCATGGCCCTCTTTTTGTACCTCTCGTCGCTCGTCTGCTCGTGTTTTCTTTTGACGCTGTTTGTCTCGACTTCCTTAGACCCTGCTTCAAACTCTCTTTTTCTTTTCCTCGTAGGGTTCTTATCTTGATTTTCCTGTATCCTCATCGGCCAATTTAAGTGACACCTCAACGATCCCTGCTATTGGCGGGAGCAACTCTCTTCTGGCCGATGCGCCTGCTTTGAGGTATTTTTCCAGTCTTTCTGCCTCTAGCTTACGCAGCTCTGTTGCTGCTTTGTTTTTAACTTGTTTCGGCCTACCTCTTTTTTTATTTCGGATGACTTCTTTACCGCCTTCTTTACTTTTCTTCTCTGTGTTCGATTTGCTGTCGCTCTCTCGCTCGTTGTCCGCCATAGTATTCCCGGTTGGAGCTAATGTCTTATACACCTTTTTTTGGCTTTTTCTATCTCTTCGCGATTTCACAAACTTTTGCACTAGCTATCACTTTTCTGTCTCTCTAAATTTACCAACTTGACTTTTAATAACAGTTTTTTACTATTTAAGCCCTCAGCGAATGTAAAACACTCGCTTTAACGCGGACCCGTGTAACTTTTTTCGAATAATGTATAGTATATTACATGCTAAGAAAATATGGAGTGGCATTGCCTCTAGGGTACTAAATAAACAGAAGGAAATGCGAATTTTACTAACATAAAAAGTGTCATTTTTCACCCTAAAAATAAATAAAAAAGTAAGTTTTGGTATTATCATAGAAAACAAATTTCTTTTAATCTACTCTTTGTATTGAGATTTTAAATAAGTGTAAGTTACATCTGACTACTAGTTAAATGGGTAGTAGTTATTCGTCTTATCTGCTTTAATAGATTTTTTCATGGAATAATTGGCACGTAAGATTTTACTTTACTTCTATATTAATAATAATTTTAATAGAATAAAATTATTTTTTAGGTATCATGCACCAAACGTTGTTTATATAAAAACTGAAGATCCAGATTTACCAGCATTTTATTTTGATCCTCTCATAAACCCCATTTCTCATCGGAATTCCCTTAAGGCAAGTACCAAACTCTCATACACATTTCATTAATCATTATTTTCTAAAATAATTATTTAGATGTAAACTTCTGTATAGGAATATAAATGTAACTATGTATTTCAAATAATTTTTGGTTTTGTAGCGTTTCTCCGTGTAGATAAATATTATGCAAATAGTATGACTGTCTCCATTACTAGTCAAATTTAAAGTAAGCACAGATAAGTACTCGAACAAAATTAAAACTATGATTCTGCACAATTTATTTACAAATATATTTGTAAATGATTTTCTTCTAGAAAATGAAACAACAGTCTAAAATCTATACAAATTTATACTTATAAATTGAACAAACTAATCGTAAAAATAACTATTCTTTAACCATACCTTATAATAAAATACTTTTTTACAAATGCAATTTTTTTTAATTTTTATATAATATTAGTATCACAAGACAATAATAGCTTTTCTCACATAATTACTAAGTTGATAAACTGGGTCAGTGTGAAGTTGTATGATATTTTAAGTGTTATAACTCCTGTGCAAAGTATGTTGAGAAACCGAAAGTAAGTTAAAAATCTGCATTAATTAGCATAAATAGTTCTAAAACCGGAATTTCGTAGTGTCTGCACACGCTAAAAATTTTAGTCGTAGTTTTAATTTTCATTAAGTAATAGTTTTAGACAGAGGAAAATATAAAATAATCCTTTATTTTTTTAATTCTTTTTATTTTAAATAATAATGATATGTTCAATCGTAAAAAAAATCTAAAGCTTTAGTTGTTTACCAACATGCATTCAAAAATAAATCAATCAATTCATAACGACCTTGTAAGCCTGTATGTACACTATTTATTTGTCGGTTCTTATTTTTGATCTAAATACTGATGAAGATATTCATAATATTCACTTATATAAGACTACTTATTATACAATATTTTACAATAAGGATGAGACTATATAATTTGTAAAGAAAAATTTTACAGTGTTATTAAAAAAAAACAGTTTACCTTGATGTTCTTTGTGGAAAGTGTTTAACAGAAAATCTAGTAATTCAAATGATATTTATCTCATTTTTCATCAGGCCTAATAAGTGTAGCGCATCAAGTGCTAAAACATCGCACATAAACATTCTATTTTAATTCTTGCCCCGAAAAAACAGGCGCACTCAAGATTTACTGTAGACAGGTATAGTATCCTAATATTGTAGTTGCTTGGGCTATTATGTTTAAAATGTCACTTAACAAGGCTGTATGGCATTAAGAAGTTAGGTAACAGGGCGATCGTATTGATGCCAGTTATGGTTTATTAGCTAACAATATGAGATTTGTGTCATTTTTTAGATTTCTGACTCAAGTTTCATGGTTTTTTTTATGTTTGATTATTTACTTGCAGGTTAAAATTGTATGTTTAAGGACGTTCGGTAAAGATAAAACCCTTATATTAATTTTTTCGAAATTTCGACTAGACGTTCTTATTGTTGTTACATTAAATCTGTCAAAATTTCAAGAGGTTCATATGTTGCGTTTTCGAGATATTGAATTTTGAAATTCAGTCATTTTAACACGGTCGCTTATGGGAAAACTAATAAAAACTCAGTTTTAAGAAAATTGGCTAATGTATTACGCCAATTTTAGTATATGTCACACATAATGTTATTAATTTAATGTATGCAAAGTTTCGTGACGATCATCTGATTTTTTCTACGAAAAAAAAAATTAAAAAACAGTTGAAAAAAACGATACAAGGTCGTGAGGTGACTCGAACTTCCGGCTTCACTCGCCAGATAGCAAGAAGTCTCGAAATCGCTTTTTGCTAAGGGAAATTCATTCGTGTATGTATGAATGAATGTATGTATATAATGTTGGTATATGTAGAACTGTAGGTGTATCTACATCAATTTTGTACAGTGCAGCGTTGCCAATTCTTCACTCGCTGCTGCCTGTTTCCGTTGCCCTTCAGAAGTTTCCCCCCGCTAACTGTATTAAACGTCCTTAAGGCTTCCCCCGTATAATATACCCTCTTAAAAATTTATCTGAAAATCCCGTTTAATTTCTAGCTGGATCACTACGCAGAGCCTTGATTTTCAGCTGAAAATATATTTGTTAACTGCTATATATCCAGGACCATTTGAAGACAATTTTAGGTTAATCGAGATTTTTTTTAAGGTGAATACTAGGGGATTTTTATATTGCTTTTTTCCAGATATACAAATAGACCTCAGAATATAACTGGACCGTCCTGAAAATCTACCAATATTAATCTGGATATCCACCTGAATAGACCTGCAAAAATACCTACATTTACCTGGAACAAGCTTGATCCGTAGTTTGAAACCAACAATCTACGTTAATATCCAGCTTAAAGAGCACATAAAAATACAGCTGAATTTCCAAGTGTACATTTTATACAAGTTATTTATGACCTTTATTTGTTCTTTATAATCTTAGCTTGAAGCTCCAAAAAATAATTCATCTTTTTTTCTGTCTGATAATTCTGTTTCTTGACATTTAAAACCAGGAAATGCGACTAATGAAAAAATTCTTGGAAATTTGATGTTACATCGGAAGATTATTGAGTAGATATCTCTAGTTAGGGAAAAATTAAGGCAAGTAACTTGAGTTTGCGAAATTATTAAGCTTTAAAATGTAGGTCATGTAAGCTACATCGGTAATGAATGGAATTTATCAAGATTGTGAAATTTTTTTAAGGTTAGATTAGGACAATATAGTGTTTAAAATACTGAGTTTAAATATGGGTCTTATAAGCTTTAGGGTCCATTATGGGTAGCCGTCAAATTTAAGTAGATAATTAGATTGGTAAGCTAGCGGTTAATAGTTTATCGGCTTTTTTTAGTCTTGGTCACAATTTCATGAAATAGACGACTTATTGTTAGTGTGACGGATGTCAAAAACTTGTGTAAAATGTATATCAAGATTATATACTGTAGTTGTATATATCTTCCCATATAATATAGTGATTTTGATGGGTTCTGAAACGCCCCCCGCTACTTAGTAACTATGTGTAAACAATTACATCCACACTTGTAGCTTTCAGAATTGAGTATATGGCCGAAATTACATGTGCCCTCACATACCCTGCATGTCAAAACTACAACAAGATCTACCTTACCCAAGATATTTCGAAAGCAGTACAAGACTGCTATGAATCTTGTCTAGTCTTGACTCTTGCGAAAATTTGTCATCGCAGCCTTACATTTTGTTTGTATGAACTATTAACATTGGATTAACATTTATTAAACGTCCCCTCATCGAAAAGTTTCAAATTTTTGTCGCCAGTGCACACGAAACACTGCATTGTTTTCACCTATCTTGGTATAAATACGTGTGGGCACTTATAATTTCGGCAATATACTCAATTGTGAAAGCTACAAGTGAGGATGTAATTCTTCATGTATAGTAACTATAAAGTTACACGGGTTTTACAATAAAGGTAGAAATGAGTAACTAACCAAAACAATGTTATTGTAAGCATACACATCACAACACTAGTAGCAGAGAACCTCAGCGCGAGCCACTAGCAGAGGGGTACTGTTTATACGTACACCTGTATATATACAAGCCACACCTCAAGTATTGGACTCAATTTTTGAGCATACACATCCAGCTGCATGACTTTCGGCCCCGTTTCAGCTTTGCAGCCTTATATTATCCAAAAGTGCAATGAAAATGCTACTCAACGGTGTTTGTATCATCCTGTTAGGCGCTACTTAGATAAGTGACAGGATTTTTCAACTTAAAAAAAATCTATCTGGCTTTCGGCCTCAGTCCAACTTTGCACCCCTGACTCTTGTGATTGAAGACGATCAATTTTACCTGTCTCTAAATTCTGGGGCTGTTGGCTTATACTCTGCTGTTTTGGCAGTGGCCTCTTAGACTATATGTGATCGGATCAACAGAAAGCTTTCCGTTAGAGGGGGGCTTAAAGCTCGTTAGTTCGTTTTTATTGCATCGTTGCCATGTGACCATTTTTGTTTACTTGAGTTGTCAGTCGGAACGAATATATTATCCTGCGAAGCAGAATTTGCTTGACCGTTGAACTAGACTGCTACAACGATTGTTGAATGAACGTTTGAAAATATAATTAGAAGTTCTTTTACTAGAAAAGTCGTTCAGTGTAATAACGATGATGCTCTGCTTGCCGCTCCAGGGCGCGCTCGCGTCAACCGACGCACAGTGGGAGATACTGCTCTTTTTTTTGGACAATATCCTGGAACTCAAGCGAGAACACAGCGATTGAATTGATTCTTTTTTTATTTTACAGATACGATAATTGGATTTACACGAAAAATACAGCCAAGTACCTATTATTGTTGAAAATAATTATAATTTTGCATAAACATTCAAAAAATTTCTTAAAAACGCAAAAATAGCTGATGTATAAACAAGTATATTAACGATTATCTTAAAATTTCGTTCATGACAGTTTTTGCGGTCGCTGATTACAAATAAATGATCAGTTTGAACAAATTTAAAATAGCGGACAACAATTTTTTTTTGTTATTTATTCAATAAAAATAGGACGGCACTATTAGGGTTTCAAAGTCGCTGATCACGAATAAAGGGTTAGTTTGAAAAAATTCAAAATGCCGGATCCAAAATGGCGGACAAAATTTTTGTTTTCTATTTACTATTTATTAAAAACGGCTCTATAGGTGTTTTTGTGGTCGCAGATACCAAATAAGAGAATAGTTTAGAAAATTTAAAATGGCGGACAAATTTTTTTTTTCCAATACTCCAATTAAGAATTATATTGCGGTATGTTATTTATTCGAAAAAGTAATTTGTCAAGCTATTACTGTGGATTTAGAATAGTTCACAATTAAAGTTATAAAAGATCATTGTACCTAGATTTTCACAGTTATTTCTTGTACATAAACCATTTTTTTAAATAATTTGCAAATAGTATTTTTTTTGATAAGCTATATAATTAAGCCATCCACATTTTTTTATCTCAACTCTCAGTCGCAGTCCTTATCAGATGTCCAAAGACCTCTTGTATGAAATTTTTTGATGCTTAAAACATTCTTTTCTGTCTACCATTTCGGATCTGATCATTTGTATTTTCTAAATTTGAACTTCCATTTCATAATCAGCAATCAAAAATACATTTATTCTCGACTTAATATTATAAGACAACAATCTTTTTAACATTTATATTAGATCAACCGTTATCAATTCTTGTAATCCGACCTCTTATTCGTAATTAGCGACCAGAAACAAACCAAAAATTAATTTTTAATTAGATTATTGGACAAAAAAAATTTTGGACCAACAGTTTGGAACTGACATACTG
This sequence comes from Copidosoma aretas, assembly GCA_030522625.1. Classification (NCBI taxonomy): domain Eukaryota; kingdom Metazoa; phylum Arthropoda; class Insecta; order Hymenoptera; family Encyrtidae; genus Copidosoma; species Copidosoma aretas. The sequence continues at coordinate 976 of JAPYYV010008656.1, read as the reverse complement.
CATTTGACGAAACCAACCTTTTATTCGTAATCAGCGACCCCAAAAACCTCTATAGAGCAGTTTTTAATGAATAGTTAATGGAAAAATAATTTTTTGTCTGCCATTTTGGATCCGCCACTTTAAATTTTTTTAAACTTACTTTTTATTTTAATCAGCAACCCAAACTCCTGTAGAGCAGTTTTAATAAATAGTAAATGAAAACAAAAATTGCTTGCCATTTTAGATCCGCTATTTTGAATTTTTCAAAGCTAACCGTTTATCCTAATCAGCGACCGCAAAACCTGTCGTGTACCAGATTTTAATATAATTGTCAATGTACTTTTTCATTCATCAGCTATATACTATACTTATTTATGACAATAACTGGTACTCTGCTGTATTTTTCCTGCAAGCCTGATCATCTTATCTGTAAAATAAAATAAAAAATCACGTCAATCGCTGTGTTCATGCTTAAGATTTACAATTTTGTTCAAAAAAACTGCAGAATCTCGCACTGTGCGACGCCTGCAAGCTCTGGCTCGGGGTGCCGAGCCCAACATCGACCTTGGGGACGCTCTGCTCGCCGCTCCAGGGCGCCTTCGCGTCAACCGACGAACAGTGTGGAATTTCGTTTTTTTTTCTTCGAAAATGAATAACTTTCGAACAAAATGAGATATCATGATGATTTTGTTTTTAAAATTAAGATAATTTCATGTAAAATAGTGGAAAACTATAGAAAAAGTCGTTTAAAAAGTTTTTGAGCTGGAAAACTTGTGGAAATTCAGATTTTACGTACAATGAGTGATAAAGCACTGCGGTTTGGTTCATTAACTAGAACCATGCAAATAAAAAAAAAACATTCAAATTGTTTACATACACTATTATTGATGACAATATTAAAACTGTCCGATACAACAAAGTCTATCAACATAACCTTAAAATATCTCCTAAAATCGAATAAATATCAAAATCTACTTAATATTTTACTGTGTCCATG
>JAPYYV010008655.1:0-12465 GCA_030522625.1 Copidosoma aretas | reverse complement strand
AGGAAAAAGAAGAAACAATGTGATCATCAAAGGTGAGCAGTTTTGTGGAAAAAAAGTAAAAGAGAATGTTGAAGGCTTTTTAAAGAAAAATCTTGAAGTAAATGTCAAGGTGGTATCAGCACAAGTTGTATGCAGAAAAGAAAAGGGTGGTGGCAAGGTAGTGCTAGTGAGTCTGCAAGAGGAGGATACAAAAGAGATAATGAGCAGGAAGAAGTTACTGAAGAGAGGAGTGTTTATAGAAGACGATATGATATGGCAGGAGAGAACAATCCAAAGAAGGGCAGTCCAATGGGCCAAGGCATTGCGTGAGAAAGGGGATAGTACTAAAGTTTGATATAAAAGGGTGTATGTAAACAACCGTTGCTGAAAGTGGAGCTTTAGGAGAAATGAATTTATTTCTTCAGAGCCATCGGACAAGGATGAATATGGACGCCTAGCGTCTATTCTAGATGAGACGAACGAGGAGGATAAGATGAGTGACAGCGAGAAGTAACCTGGAGTCGGTAAAAAAGAGTTAAAGTGTACCGAGTGTTGAGAGAAGAGGATCCCAGCTGATAGGCAGAGGGTAATTATCGTTCAAAGAAGCAAGCAGAGAGAGAGCCCACGCGCCAAGAGAGAGTGCAGAAGAAACGCTGAAGAGTATAAGAACAAGAGCAGCAGATATACAAGGCAGGAACGATGGAGAGCGAGAAAGTTAAAATCAGGTGGCTCAAGGAGGTGAGGAGAAAAAGACAGAGGAGCAGAAGGAGCTGTACTACCTGAAGGAGTCGGTGGCAAGAGCACTCGTGCAGAACCTGGCGTTGAAGAAGAGAGTAACAGAATTGGAGGAAGGGCAGGAGAATCGTGGCTGGGAGCTAGAGGAGCAGAGGGAGAAGGAAGGAAACCTCACGGCCACGATGGAAAAGATAGTATCTCTGGCGAAGTGTTGAGTTTGGAAAAGGAGATTTGATTAGTTTAATGAAAGTGATCAAAGTGCAAATCCGATTTTAAGTTATTTAAGCTTTTAAGTGATTTAAGTTATGGTGATGGAAAGGAGAAAAGAAAGAGACATTAAGACATTGAAATGATTAATATAAGACAAACTAAAGCTGTATATATTAGCTAATTGAGAAGCATATTTCTATATTCTTCTTTTCGATATACGATGATTGTATAGGGGAGAAGGTACTAGGTGATTGTAAACCCGAACCCCTCACCAACCCCTTTGAGGGTATGTGAGTATGAATAAATAATAATAAAATAATACTTTCAGTTAATGGAATTTTAATGTATCAAATAATCCATTAAATATATAAACAGTGAAACATTAGTTAAGCATTTGTTGAAAACCAAATTTTCAATTATTATTTAAAATCTTAATATAAACATTATAAATAAAATGCATCAAAAGACCTTTTTGGTATTTCTACTTGATTACCAGCAAATTAATATTATTTCGATTATTGATTATTAACAGTTTAATGTGATGGGTGTTCTCTAGACTCACTATAGAAACTCGCGCCTATGGAATAAACTAACCGATTGTAAACTTACAAGCGTGTAAGTCTTGACCAATGGCGTGCTGTTGTGCTCGACTAGGAAACAGACGGCGAACACTCTATGTATAGTCAGTTCGCACCTAACGCTTGTCCAAGCAAGTCACAGCGTACTGCTGTTATATATTTTAATTACGCACTGGCTTCATCTCTTACTCGCACCGCTGTACGGGTTTCTTTTTTGCTTCGAGTTATATTTTACACGCAACTCATTATTTAACAGCTTACCAAATTCACCCTTTGTTAAAAGAGATTATTTTTTGCAGTAGTTATTTTGTAATAGTATAAAAATTTGTTGAAATATACTTCTGTATTTTGTCAAGTGTTCTGCGGTGATTAAGTGTGCTTCTGCTTCCACAATTCTCCCCAATTTTCCGATACAAGTATCCAGTTCCGATACAAGTATCCGGCTATAATATACAGTCCACTTTCGCGTCATTCCTAAACATTGTTCTTCGAGCCGGATACCGGGACGGGAGACTTGCGTCGTGATAGTTTGAGCCACGAGTTTCAACGTGGGTAGTTAGCCATCTTGGCATCGTTTTCACGGCAACTACAACGAACGACGGTGCAGACGCGGTCAGTACGCCGCACAGTGTGGCAAAAACGACTTTTTGAGGACAAAAATCGATCCATCGAACAATTTTAAAGTTAAAAAAAGATACTACGATACTCGTGAGATAATGTTTTATGATAAATTACTGCTATAATATGAAATTTGTTGAACATAACATAAAAAAAAATTTCATTCTCAATAAATCGATTGTTTTATGCTTTAGATTTTCATACAAACTCTAACAAGTTTATATTGCTGGTTAAGCTGATGCATTTTATATGATTCTAATTTTTTTTAGCAAGAGGTAATAGTTTAATCTACAACTGAACCTCAAATTTTCTAAAAACGACTTCTTTTAGACAAAAATTGGTCCATCAGACAATTTTAAAGATAAAAACAAAACAAAAAATACTGCAATACTCTTAAAATGATGTTTTATGATAAACAACTGCGATAATATAAAACTTGTTGAACATAAACTCAAAAAAATTACGTTCACAATAAATCGATCGATTTATGCTTTAGATTTTCATACAAACTCTAACGAGTTTATATTGCTGGTTAAGCTGATGCATTTTATATTATTATAATTCTTTTTCGCACAAGGCAATATTTTAATCTACATTTCAACCACAAATTTTCGAAAAACGACTTCTTTTAGACAAAAATCGATCCATCCAAAAATTTTAAATATAAAAAAAAAAGAAATACTGATGCTTGTGAGATTAAAATAATAAAATAATTTGTTTGTATGGTAATCAATAAACGCACTCTATTATTCGATTATGCATTATTTTTTATAGAAAATTGATTTATTTGTTAATAAACAAGCGTCCTGGTTCGCTACGATTTTGATTAATTGTTATAGATGGTTAATTTATTTGTTAATCAACAAGCGTGCTAAGTCAATTAGGTATAGATATTTTTCTATGGATAGTTTATTCTATAATTTTCAAGAAGCGCTGGATTATCAGGTGATGCATTATTGATGATTTATGATTAATTTATTTACCAATCAACAAGCGCACTAGGTCAATAGGTTATGGATTTGTTACGGATAATTTGTTTGTTTAATAATTAACATGCGTGCTAGTTTATTAGGTTGTAGATCATTTTTTAAAGATAATTTGTTTATTTACTTATGAATAAGCGTGCTAGGTTATAAGTGGCAGACTATTTATTATTGATAATTTGTTTATTTATTAATAAATATCCAACACGCTTATTGATTAGTAAATAAACAGATTATCTATAAACAATAATCTAGAACCTAATAAACCAGCACGCATGCTAATTATTAAATACACAAATTATCCGTAAAAAATCTATAACCTCTTGACCTAGCACGCTTGTTGATTGGTGAATAAATTAATCATCAATCATCAATAATCCATCACCTGATAATCCAGCGCTTTTTGACGATTGAGAAATAAAGTATCCATAGAAAACAATCTGTACTTAATTGACTTAGCACGCTTGTGGATTCACAAATAAATTAATTATCCATAACAATTAATCTAAATTTTAGAGAACCAGTACGCTTGTTTATTAACAAATAAATCAATTTTCTATAAAAAAAAATGTATAATCGAATAATCGAGCGCGTTTATTGATTACCATACAAAATAATTATTTTATTATTCTAATCTCACGAGCATTAGTATTTCTTTTTTTTTATATTCAAAATTTTTTCATGAATCGATTTTTGTCCGAAAAAAGTCGTTTTTAGCAAATTGGAGGTTAACTTGTAGATTATACTATTGCCTTTTGCGGAAAAAAATATATTCATATAAAATGCATTAGCTTAACCAGCAATATAAACTTGCTAGAGTTTGTCAGAAAATCTAAAGCATAAAACGATCGATTTATTGAGAATGTGACTTTTTTGTAGGTTATGTTTAACAAATTTTAAATTATAGCAGTGGTTTATTATAAAACATCATCTTACGAGTATCATAGCGTTTTTTTTATCTTTAAATTCGTTTGATGGATCGATTTTTGTCCTCAAAACGTCGTTTTTGCCACACTGTGCGCCGCACGGCGCGTTGTCCGTCTTTCTTTCTTTCTTCCCCGTTTACTACACAACATCATACTTAATACTACAGCGTTCGGCTTGATGTAAGCCAGGTCTTCTGTTGCCGCTCGTGTGCACTCGCACACACTTACAGCGTTCGGCTCGCTTATAGCCAGGCCTTGTTGCCTCATTTAAAATATCATCGCCATAGTCCTCGGGCCTTCTCTTCGTTTCGTTGTGCAGCTTGAGACTTGGCGACAGCCACCTCGTGCCTGTACTCGCTGCTGCTATTGTTTTGCGGGCCTTTTCTGCAGGCCACCTCGTGCCTGTACTCGCTGCTGATTTTGCGGCGCGGGCTCTCTGCTGCGGGCCACCTGTGCTTGCGTTCCGCTGCCGTTGTTGCTGCGTGCCTCTCTGTTACAGGCCACCTCGTACTCCTCCCGTTGCCGCTGCTGCTGCGGTACATCAAATCCTTGTCGCCGAAAAGTAGATCTGGCGTTGTAATAATGTTTTATCCATGCCCTTCAAGATAAAATGAGCGAATAACATCTGACTGTTTCTTCAACGTTACTTTCAAGGTTAGGAATTTGAAAACCTTAAGAGATTTCTTCTGTGTAAATGTAAGAATGTTAAATTTGATAACTTTGTATTATGCCTTACAACGCATTTATAATTATAAGGCAATACTTTAGATAATCTCGTTTCAAATAATTTGTGTACAAATTTTAATGCTGGTAGCTCTGGATTGCTCGTGCTGACCTTAACTAGGGTAGACTTGTGTTACACTACGCTGATGTCCCTGTAGTCCTGAGTCTGAATTCTAGTTGGTGCTTAGATTCTTTTTTTCTCATTTTGTCTGTCCACTAATTTATCATGGATACACTCTATACGACTAAACTGGGTTTGCTTAACAAAATAAGCAACGCGTTTCGTAATTTTAAAAAACTTGGTCAAGCGAAAATGACTAAAGGTCAGACTCTATCTAGGTTTCAGCATGTCAAAGATTAATTCCAACAATTTAAACAAATCCATGCCTCTATTCTCGCGCTTGAGAATTTAGAGAGTAATCATGCCTATTTTACAGATCAGGTATTTCATCAAAGGGAAGACCAATACTATTCAGTAGTAGGGACCTTTGAGGATTTTCTGCAGTCCTCGCGTACGACTGATCTAGCCCCTCCGCTTCAGACTCCAACTCCTATCAGTTTTTAAAATTTCTCGACAGTGTCGTCGATTGATCTGCCAGCCTTTTCAGGCAATTTTGAAAACTGGGAGGGTTTTCGGGACGTTTATCGATTCTTGGTACACCGAAAATATGATCTTCCGGCAATTATACAATTTCAACACCTGCGCACACATGTGTCAGGTGAGGCTGCCGACCTCATTAAAAATATAATACTTTTAGAAGACAATTATTCTCAAGCTTGGGAGACTCTTAGGACCTTTTATGATAATAAGCGTCGCCTTGTGACTACCTATACCGATACGATATTAATTTGCCAACCGATGAAGTCCTCCTCTTGTACTGAGTTAGAGCGCCTCTTAAAGGAGGTGCTTGGCCCTTTCGACTCTCTTGTGGCTCTTGATCGGAGAGAGGAAGACGAGGATATCTTCATTGCTTTCTTAACTAGTAGGTTTGATTTTAAAACGAATAAATATTGGCAAAGGCACCTAGGCATTAGTACAAACCCTCCAACAATTCGACAACTACGTGAATGTATAACCTCTTAAGTTATACCTTTAGAAGCATCAGTAAGAAAATTTACTCTACATACAGGTTCTGATACGCTTAAGGGTAAATTTGTTCGATCTTTGTCAGTATATAAGAGCTCTACCAGTCAGGTAGAAGTTGAGAAAGCCAAGTGTTTGTTCTGCAACCAATCTCATCGATTGCACCAATGTGACTCCTTTAAAGCCCAAACATGAGATGATCGATGTCGATTTATTAACGATTAGCGTCTTTGTTTAAATTGTCTTGGTAATTGTACTAAAAAACAGTATAAGTCTAAGTTCTCATGTTTCACTTGTAACAAGAGGCACATCACGTTGATGCATAAAGATGAGACTAGATCCCCTATTGGAGTAAGACAAGGTCCCAGTAAGTCAGTGGAGCACATAAGCTCTGATCCTTACCAGATTAGCTTTGCCCATAATGCCAGTGTGAATTTAAATACTACTCTTAAATTAAATCTACCAGCATCTCCTGCGGTTCTCTTAGTAACTGCTCGAGTTTTTGTTTGACATCCCGACGGTTCTCGTACTATGATCAGGGCATTAGTAGATATGTGTTCACAGAGCTCTTTGATTATCAGACCATTTATGGACTGATTCTTGTAATGTTTTTCATTGGCTTAGTGCTTACCCGTCAAAGTGGCTTGTTTTCATTGCAAACCGTTGTTCAATTATTCATGAAATGGCTCCAAGAGCTATATGGCATCATCCTGCCTCCAAACAGAATCCTGCTGACCTTGCCTCCCATGGTCTTCTGCCTAGTAAACTGGCTGATCATCGTTTATGGTTTACTGGACCGAATATACTACGCAAACTCGTTCCTAATTATCCTGCCTTTTTGGTAGAGTTGGTCGAGGATACATCTTCAGTGACCCTTGTAACTAGTGGTGATACGAGAAATTCGAATCTTTTGTCTATTATCTATGTTCGTGGATTTCAAAGTGGGGTCGTTTGCTCCGAGTAACTGCTTACTGTATTCGTTTTGTATATCGAGTCATGGCTAGGATCGCTGGGAAGAGAACTGAGATTTTCAGCCCGAATTACCTTTTCTTTCCATTTAAAGTTGTACACGTCAATCAACATAGGATGTAAACCTAGGAGAGATTAGAAACTCTAGTTTATTTTTATTTTATAATCATCAAAGAAGACATTTTGCTCACGATATTGTTGTTATCATTAGGAATCAAGCTCTTCCAGTAGAAAATCATGAACCACCACCTAATTCTAGTCGTCTGCGTGCTCCTATAGTTTCCAACGAACTGTTAAGAGATGGAGGTGGGCTGAGTAACTCCTTACTGGACCCTGATGCCAAAAATTCTCTGATCTTACATGCCCCGGACATTATAACTCAGTTGTTGGTTAAGTATTACCACAATCTTACGTTGCATGGAGGTACTCAGCTAACTCTTGCCTCCATCCGACGTCAGTATTGGATTTTGAAGGGTAGACTTGTCGTTCGGGCAGAGATTAGTCATTGTTTAACTTGTAAGCGTTTTAAAGCACGACCTCAGACCCAGCAAATGAGTGATCTTCCCGGTTCTCAAGTTCTGCCTTGCCCGGCCTTTCAGAAAACAGGTGTTGATTTGGCAGGGCCCTTTACTGTCCGTCTGGCTGAGTATCGTGTTAAAAGGACTCTAAAGGGTTATATTGCCATCTTTGTGTGCATAGTCACAAAGGCCGTGCAAAGTGACAAAGGAACAAATTTCGTGGGTGCTGATGTTAAGTTAAGAAAGGACTGTCAATTATTCATTTTTCTATGTTATTTGCCAACTCGCTTAATTCTCTGGGTACCCAGAGGCACTTTAACCCACATAGTGCCCTGCACTTCGAGGGCCTCTGGGAATCTGCTATAAAGTCTACCAAATATCACCTGAAACATGTAGTTGGTGATCAAATACTTACTTTTGTTGCGTTTTCGACTCTGCTTTGCCGTATCGAGGCATGCCTCTACTCAAGACCCTTGTGTCTAATAATGAAGGACCCTGATAATTTGAGCCCACTTACCCCTGCGTATTTTTTGAATTTCAGACCTTCCTATTCGATTCCTGAACTTAATATTGTTTCTAAAAAAAAATCTCCATTGCGGAGATAGAAGTTACTGTCCCAAGCCGTCCAAGTATTTTGGAAGCGATGGTCCAGTGAGTACCTTCAGTCCTTACAAACTCAAACCAAATGGCTGACTCCGCATAGGTCAATGCAGATTGAAGATCTAGTTCTGATTAAAAATGAGCAAACGCCCCCGGAAAAATGGCCTTTGCGAACAGTGGTAGAGGTCTTCAGGGATCCTAAGTCTCTTGTTCGGGTAGTTAGGGTCAGGAAGAGCAATTGCACGTTAGTAAGACATATCCACAAACTAATATTATTCAGGACCGTTTCTGAACTGGAATCTAGCTACAGAAATTGATTTTACCTTTCACTTTGTTGTGCCCTATAGTTATTTTGCATTCACTGATAATTATTGTGAGTGAATAAGCGATTGACCTTATATTTTTTGTTACTACAGGATGTCATTTTTAAATTGATAAGTCTGTACTTCTTTTTACTTAAACAGACATTTGTTTCCTTTTTTGTTAGATAAATTTTTTTTTTTGTTTTTGCTATTTCGATGTACTTATGTACAGACTCCAGTACATCAACCTCGGGAGTATGTTTAACATAAAATTGATATTAATTTAATTATTGATTTTTTACAGTTTTGATGACATGGGTGTTCTCTGGACTCACTATAGAAACTTGCGCCTAAGGAATAAACTAACCGATTGTAAACTTACGAGCGTGTAAGTCTTGACCAATGGCGTGCTGTTGTGCTCGACTACGAAGCAGACTGCGAGCACTCTATGTATAGTCAGTTTGCACCTAAAGCTTGTCCAAGCAAGTCACAGCGTACTGCTGTTATATATTTTAATAACGCACTTGCTTCTTTTCTTACTCGCACCGCTGTGCGGGTTTCTTTTTTGCTTCGAGTTATATCTTACGCGCAACTCATTATCTAACAGCTTACCAAGCTCACCTTTTGTTGGAAGATTATTTTTCGCTGTAGTTCTTTTGTAATAGTATAAGAATTTGTTGCAATATACTTCTGTATTTCGTTAAGTGTTGTGTGGTGATTAAGTGAGCTTCTGCTTCCACAACTCTCCCTAATTTCCCGATACAAGTGTCCAGCTCTAAAATACAGTCCACTTTCAGGTCATTTCGAAACATGGTAAATACTTTGATTTACCGATAAATTATAGTAGCATTTTTGCTGTGCTAAAAACAAATATACGTAATGAGTTAAGACTTTATATATCATGTTTCCTTTTGAGGAATTATTTTTGCAGCTTATTTCATAACCTCTGATTATGATTGATATCTTTTAATATAAAATTTCAACAAATACTTGTTTGCATAAGCATTGCTTTCCGTACATACGCCTCTTATAATAATGATTGTTATTCTTTTAGTAAAGATGACTATCCTTGAGAAACCAGATAATTTTGAACCAAACTGATTATTTACCAATCAACAACCGCATGTGTGACAAAAATTTTTTTAATATGGAACTTGTAATTACATATGATTTTCTACATGGAATTACATATGGCAGTACCAATCCAAAACCCTCGATGTATTATCATATGTAATACCATATGTAATGCCATATGTTATTACATATGGTTTTAAGTAAGAAATCGCATACAGAATGACATTCTATATTTTAAAGTGGGTTTTTTCAATAACGTATTTAAAATGGACTAAAATTTTATACTTTAATTAAATTTCTAAAACATGAAATTTATAGAAAGTGTGACTGAATAGTTTATATCTAAGAAAGTAAAGGTAGAGTCAATTATTCTGATGAAACAGAAAAACATTTTTGGGGGAGCTGGGGAAGAGGTAGAGGGAGTATGGAGGGAGCTGAGGGGAAGCGGGGGGAGTTAACCCGATTTTTTAAAGGTCATATTTTACTGTAAAAAGAAACGTTATTTATCTTATTTAGGGGCAGGGGGCTAGTACTCACCCTAAAACTATAGAGCTATATAATATGGGAGGACGTATATATATACGGAACATTACGGAAAATGGCTCTTGGTCAAACTCTGTGAGTCTTTGGATTCTGGCAGTATGCGGTTTTTTTGGATTAAAAGTCCAAGTGTCCGCTAAGTTTTAAAAATTAAGAACAACTAGCGCTCCAGTGGCGTCTATTTCCAACGTTAGCGTAGCATTCCTCGATACACACATTGTATAACTGAGGAAAATTATACATTACGATTAATTGAAGAGAAGAAGCGCCACGCTATTATTGTTGTAAGATATTGTAAATATTATGCTTTATTATAAATCATATGTGAAGTGCATTTTGTGCGCATATAACTCGTTCACTCAAGACAAAGTTGAGCAGAGTAAGCTCATTAAGCCTGATACAGTAGCAGAAGTAAGCATGAAGTTCAGTTTGGTGTGTATTTGACTGTCACAGCAGTATCGAAAAGTAACTTCGCTCCACTTTCCATTACTTTAATAAATCATAATAAATAATTTTTCTTAGTTTTACGTTGTGGGTATCGAAGAATGCAACGCTTACGTTGCAAATAGACGCCACGAGGGCGCTAGTTGATCTCATGCGCACAGCGAATAGGTATACTTACAGTAAGCACAAGTATAATGCTGACAGGTACAGCTATTTCTATAAACACGTTGGGCATACCACATAAGTTCAGATAAAGATATCCTGACCCATGTTCTTCTTACTATTTCCACTTCTGCTTTTTGCTTCCCATTTTCAATAGCCCTCTATGTCTTTAGTCTTAAAAAACCCTTAAGTTTATCCTTATCTTACTCCCTAATCCTCACTTATTCTTTGCTTGTGTCCCTAAAGCTGCGTTTTTTGTTCGTTACTTTATATTTCAAGTTACTACTGGGAACCGTTGATTGTCTGCTTCCGAAATCACTTTTCTCTTCGTCATGGCGATGCGGCAAATTCCAGCGCGCTTAAAAGTGGCCACCAATGGTATGCTAAAGTATATCTATTTACGATACTATAGCATATGGATGGTGGCTACGTTTGAGCGCGCTGACCCCGTCCCCATCTACAGACACCCAAACCACACATACACTTCACACCACACAATCCATACTCACTCTTCAGATACAAACCACACACGCACCGACCACGCACACACATTTCCTATGGACATGTCACACATGCACTACATATACACATAGATCTTACAAATACACACACACACACACACACACACACACACACACACACGTAACCATCAAACACTACGTACGCTCCTACCAAATATTGTTTACAGACTTAAACAAGGTAACATATAGATAAGTATATCGTACTACCTTGAAAGTCCTCATAGGATAATGCACCTTTGAGGTATAATATCTCAAGTAAATGAATTTTCACAACTTAGCGTCTACTGGGACTTTTTATCCACGCATCTAATACTACCAGAATCCAAAATTTCAGAGATTTTCATTATTCTTTTGCGCAAAAACTATGCACTCAATTAATAATTTACAATAAACATTTTCTTCTTGGATTCAAACGCTGCATATAAAAACCAATTTGTTGTAGCTGTATTCGTTAAATTTCGAATTATGGTCATTTTGAATATTATAATTTTGATTTAGAATTTCAAGTCAGCACTCCTAAATAAATTTAAAATTATCTTTTTTGTAAAAATACATTTTAAATGCGTAAGAGAAAAATGCTCAAATACGGTTATCTTCACTGTCAGCGCCATCTAGCGCCGAAACTTGCATCTTGCCTACTATAAACCCAAATTTCTATAAAAGTAGATGTAAAAAGCCTTTATAAGACACGAAAAAAAAAAATTTCAAAAAGAGGCTAACCTAACCAAAAAATTTATTTAATCTTCCTTCCCTGAAAATAAAGGCTTAAACTAGCTCTAAAAATTTTCAAAATATTTTTAGACGGCTTTGCGTTAGAAAATACACAAAATCGTGTCTATTTTTTTCTTTTTACTATTTGTTTTTTTCAGCTAAAAAATTCTCAATTTTAGGCCTCAAACGAAAATTTTAATTTTTGAACCTTTCCTGACGCTGGTCACGTGACTCTAGGAGGCTCAAATTTTAGATAATTTATAGTCTCACCCAGTACTATCGACTACGATTCTTTTTAACCAAAAATTTTTTTTGACTGTACGGTTTGATCTGGAATGCCCCATATACATGTGTAAAGATAATATATTTCCTTTGTTCGAATCTGCCGCGCTGCATGCATAGTAAAAGTCCAGTTTTAATCTGTTAACGACGAGGTTCAATATTGATGAAGAGAGATAGATAGAGATAGAGAGAGGCATTACACATGAAAGCACGTGTATCAAATTTTCACAAATGTAATTGAGATTAATAAAAAGTTCATAAATATAGTGTTAAAGCATAAGTGTAACAATAGGAATAAATAAACACCAAAAATACTTTTGTCGACTGTAAATGTTGAAACAAGACAAATATTTATATTGATCTTACAGTCAAATTAATAAACAAACATTAATATTATTTTTAATTTTACGTATGTGTGTGTGTAAATTTTAAAATTACACCCACACATGTATACGCGCTGCTCCATACCAAGCAAGTTCAACGCTTGTTGAAATTCGTACTTGGCG
>JAPYYV010008654.1:0-13353 GCA_030522625.1 Copidosoma aretas | reverse complement strand
TGAAGTTGAGTTGAAACGTTACATAATTTTATATGCCAACAGGGGCCGTATTGCGTAACTTTTGCTCGCTTTTGTTAATGAATCTGGACGAGCCAATTTATCATCGATCGATTTATTCACGATCGGTAATGCAGATCTCGGGCTCGCGCGCGAGGAACGAGCTTGCTCCGCGCGGCATGTATCTTCAGAGCGCTCGTAAATTTCGCGTCTCCATCACGGCTGGGGAGGAGGAGGAGGAGGAGGAGTTTCTCCCGCAACGACGACGACTCTCCTAACCGGATTTCACGGCTGATCGACACGCCCGCGTAGGTTTCGACGCTTCGGCTTTCTTTTTCTTACTTCCCGGCGGGGGGGGGGGCTTCTTTTTCCCTCCCGCGCGTACGACAACGGCGACGGAGACAAATGTTGGCCGCTGCCGCTGCTGCACCGCGAGAGGATATAGTGAAATCGTATGTATTTTCGCGGGCGAAAAGTTTACCGGTTGTTCATACACGGGGAGCTCTCCTTTTTTTCTTTTTTTTTATTCCAGGGAGCGTGATTTTATTTATGGGTTTTGGTTGGGGACTATGAGCTGTGGGGGCTCGGGACTGAGTTTACTTTTTTTTTTTTTCGTTCTTTCTTGTCGAGATGGGCGCCTTTCGCGCGAACGGTATACTGATGATACATTGATGATAAAACATTTTTTCAAGATCAAAGGAGATTGGAATAAAGTTGTAGGATATGTCATCGAATTTTTAATTTAAAATTAATAAAAAAATATTCAAAAATTTTTTGAAATTAACACGCACAACCGACCAACGGACTTTTTTTTATTGAAAGTACCAGAGGTACATCAGATGAGCATCGTGTATTTTTGTAGAAAAAGGAGTATTTGTCAAATGATTGTTGAAGTTGAGTTGAAACGTTACATAATTTTATATGCCAACAGGGGCCGTATTGCGTAACTTTTGCTCGCTTTTGTTAATGAATCTGGACGAGCCAATTTTTGTCTTGAAGGCATCTCATGGTATTTCAAAGACAGGAATTGCTTTGTCCAGGTTCACACAGTAGAAGCAAGCAAAGTTACGCAATGCTATCCCAGTACGCTGAACATAAAAAAAAGTCAATTCAAATTTAATTTCTTAAAAAATAAAATAAAGTAACAAAAGAATATTCAAAGAATTTTTGGAATAACCGACAATTCTTCAGCTTTGGATTATTTGCCCCGTACAATGACGCCTTTTCCACCGCGCCCATCATTTTTTTTTTTTTCCGTCAACACCACTCGTTGCAGAGTAAAATTATTCATCGCCTTTTCTCCAAACCGCGCGACAGCGCGCGCAAGAAGCAGACACACCATCGATCCTCCAAAAACCAAAGGGGTGCGAAACGAAGAAATTTTTTTTTCCTAGAAAGCAACGAACGAAGCATTTTCCCCCGGCGGCGAAAACAAGCTCGCGCAGCCGTGACGCGGAAAACATCGAGAGCTACCCCGGCGGCTCCATCATTTCTCATCTCGAGTAAACACGCGTGTATGGGGGGCCGGAGCGGGCCCCCCCCCCCCCCCGGTCGAGCGTAATTTTCCAAAAACTCGCCCTCGATGAAACTTTCGAGCCCCCTCTTTGCCCCCCATACGTCTCGGGCTAACTCGTGGATTTACGAGGCTCCGGGGTCTTGTTGCTGCTGCGCCGGCGGCGCGAACGAGACCGAGCGCGCGGGGCTTCCTCCTCACCCGATGCTCCTCCTCCTCCGCGGCGATAAAACTGCGTGTACGTGAGCGGACTGTTAATTTTTCGCGCCGCCGATTTCTTTGTTTTCTTCCTTTCTTTTTTTTTTTCTCTTTGTGTCTGCGATGGTTGATTCGCGGGCGTGAATTAGAGGAGCTTTTTTTCCAGATATACGCGATGGGTGCAGTGTGCAAGTGGTCGAGGAGAGACGGGCCATGCAAATGTGAACAATTCATTTTTCCTTTCGCTTGCACAAGAGGCGGTCGCTTTTCGCATAGGTACAGGGCCGATTTTGGGGTCCGTTTGTCGGACTATTGTGGTATGTTTCGATGGAAATAACGCGGACAAGTTTAGGTATTTCTTGAATTACGCGAGTCGATTTTGCTGTCATTTGTGAGAAATTGAATCACAAAGTTGGCTGCTATGGGACTGTTGTGTAATTTAAATTAGGGTTATCGATTTGGGGAAGAAGAACAAGTAGAAATTCACTTGTGTACATCAATGTTATATTCGTAGCCACCATCACGTAATGTACTCTTTTATTGTGTTGGTACCTAGATATTTTATCATATCACAAGAAACTGGGACTTTTTGTTGTTCTTGTACTGTTTTTCGCCATTCTGATACTCACATTTAATAAGAATTTACACCGCTTTATAGCACGTAATTTTATTGGTCAGGGGAGGTAATAAATGTAATCTCAAAAACTATTATTTCCTTGATAACATTGCAATAGTACGTAATAAAAGTTCTAGGTATCCGGCATTCTTGATGATCAAATGAACTTCTAGTGAAGTTCGATCATAATTATACGAATAATTATTCGAGGGTATTTACTTTGATAGTATAACGTATATCTTAGATCTTATTCCACCTTAAATAATTAATATTAGATAAATAAATGCGATGACTATAAAAAAGTATGATTTGGGATGGGCATTGTGTATCATGAATGAAATAAAGTTGTTTTTTCTACGAAATTCAAATAAAAAGATCGAATATCGAGACAATTCATCTTTTTGGAAGGGGAAACCAAAAATTTGGCTTTGACCTCAAAATTTACTCTTACGCGCAAGTAATTTTTCGACCACACCAGGCATGGACAAAAAATATGATCGTGTATGAGGAAAAGAATACACGAAGAAGCAGAAAATAAAAAATCAAACTCACCTCGCGCATCTCCTTGATCTTGTTGCCACCCTTGCCGATGACGCAGCCAGCTTGGCTCTGGTGCACGAGCATACGCAGGTCGATGTCGCCATCGTTCGATCCCATTTTGACTCCACTCTGTAATACGTTTGACATTTCAATTCCAGCTCGGTACTTGTTCGTGCGAAGGATTAACCACTCGAGTCAATCAAAGGGAAAACAGGACAGAAAAGTTGCGATGAAAATCAAAGTTTTCGCGTGGAAAACCACGTTGGGATAAAAAAATTGTTACAAACGAGCTCGGAGGAAAAGCGTTGCAATTTAATTTCGAGACTGTACATCGGGATAATCCTTTGATTAAAGTTTTAGAGCGTTTAGAGCGCGCAGCGAATTGCCCATTAATTCCTCAAATTAAAGCTGCTCGCAGCCGAGCTGACTATTATCTCGAAACAAATCATTATTTTCTGAAGATAGTCTTGAAATTCGATTGAAACAGAAATTTCGATGGAATCATGGGACGCTTTAGCTGATTTTTGATGAACGAAAAAAGCATGCCGACACCTGAGTGTTCCAGTTGGCAAAGGTAGTCTAATTTGTTGTTGGTAGAAAAAGGGCAGTATTTCGATTTGAAAAAAAAAAAAAAAAAAAAAAATAACGATCCGACTATTTTTAATAAATAAACTTTAATTGAATCAAAGTAAATTTTTCGTATCTGTAGTTAGCATTTCAGCCTTCACAATGGTTTGTTTTCCTTCTAACAAAATAAAAATCTTCGCAGTGAAAAGTGCTGCCCTCGTTTTACTGAACTTTTCATGTTGAATCTTATGGAGTAAAATTTGTCAAAGCTGTTGCTGTTAGCAATATCAAAGGCCTTTTCCATGAGATTGCGTATCAAAGGAACATTCAGCTCCGGACTTTGCCTTCAACGACTCACACACAGCGAATATTACGTCATATTTCGTATATATGGGATGTACAATTTATAACAAGTATTTTAGTTCGTATGGATATTTTTCAATTGCTCGCATTATTCGCCCTTATCAACTCTCGTGATTTCTCTAAGCTAATAGAATTGCGAATAAAAAACTTTATTACGTGACATACCAATTTTTCAAGAGTGAGAGAAGAGAGATAAAAGAGCTACTACATTTTCATTCTCAGGTATGTTTGTAGGTTATACTTCAAAAGAAAAGCCCGAAATAGTATGAATAGGATGGAAATTTACCTCTTCCAGTTTAGGTACGAGATCAGCCATGATCGTGATGACTGTGTCCAAGTCCGATCCTATCGTCAGGATCCTAAAACAAGACAAATTCGCAAGTTAAAATTGTTTCCATTGATTTTCAACGGGAAAAAATCATTAAATACAAAAGGGTTGTAAATAATGCTGATTTTGTCAACGTTGTTAAATCACTTGTAAAAAAATGTATCTCAAAACATCACTTAAAGGGTTGGGAAATCTGATCAATTGCGGAAAAATATATATATTTTTTTAAATATAGGATTTCAAAAAAAAAAAAACCATGTGAGAGTTATTTTAACTAATTTAAATCGTTTTTTCTTTTCTTTTTAAATTGACTGTATATAAAGGTATGGTTTGCGGTGTATAAAGGGAAGTCTTAATAATTTACTTACGGTAAGCAGGTGTGTAATAAAAATACTACTCATGGGAGTAAAAAATTGTTTTCTATTATAAGTTAGTAAAATGAAAACAATTGAAAAAACTGGTGATTCGTCATTCTTAGCCATTTTGTAGGGCTAGTGAAGAGACAATACTTTGCACAGGAAAAAAAAAATGAAATTCATTAGTTGATAGGGTCGTCTACTACCTCTGGTTAAAGTATTGATTTTATATATAAAGTGTTATCGACGCTGCGGCCATAGGGTTTCTGAAAAAAGGTTTCAGGTATCTTAATTATTTTATCGTCGTAGACAACGTTATCATTCAAAATTGATAATTCATTAAGCACAGAAAAATTATGGATTTACAAATCTCATTTGAAATATTTATAAGTATGTTACATTTTAAACGTATAATGTTGCCTGCGTTGAATCTTATACTCATTTGTATAAACATGATCAATTATAACGCTGAATTTTTCGATTTGGTACAATTAATAATCCATTCACCAATCGACCCTTTTTGTTTTAGATTATTACTTAGACTGTTATTACTACATGGATTTTCAAAGCAATATAGCACTCATTATCAGCAATTCAAAGCTGTAGGGTGATATTTTTCTCTTCAAGCTCGTTTTGCCGCACCCTCAAAATTAGGATAGAAAATAAGCAGCAGCTACCTATATTATTCACATATAGGGACACTTGATTTCACCCATTTTGTTGATTAGAGATTAGACAGTTTCTTTTGTCAAGCAATGACAGTTATTGTTTGGAGATACTTCTATAATTTGATCATTTTTTTGAAATATCCATGGTTTTGATACATGTGCGCAAAATCTTTGAATATAATCCGTGACAATGCGGAACTACTGATGTACTGTGTGATTCACTTTGGAAAAAATCCTCCTGGGAGAAGTTACTCGACAGCACGGAAATTACAGGAGCACGACAAAAAATTGTCACTAAATGCTTGAAGCTTCTCTGTAATTTATTAATAAATTATCTGAAACATCTTCATTTAACATATCATGAAACATCCATCCGACATGGGGCTTTTGGTTTTCATTAAATTATTAATAAATCAACTTATTAGCATTATCTGTCAAAAAAATTAAATTTTGTGTAAACAACGGTCCCATACGTTACTGTACATTGCGGGTGTTGTCTAATAACTCTTAGCATCTACATGTAGATTTCGTTCTTTCCAAGTGCATCACACAGTGGATATTTGAAGAAAATATTATTACAACACTGTTACTATTAAATGCGGTCTTTAATAAATTTTAAAGACAAATTCAATTAAATGATCAAACTAAAGAAGTTAGATTGGAAGAAGTCATCCTAGGGATACTAGATAGAAGCGAAGAACCTTCTTACATTCTTACACTCTGAAGTAGGTATAGGTTAGATGTAAAAAAAAACACCTGTCAATCGAATTAAGAACCGCAGGTGGGCCATGGGACGGCAACTAGAGGGTGGTACCTCATATTTCCTATTCAAGGTGGCGTGTGGATCATCGAACGAAAAAAGAGAGTTCAGAGAGCGGGGGCTCAATCATGCTAATCGATATATCATATACATTGAAAAAGTATCGTGGCCTTGGGATGTCATTATGATCAAGTAAATAAAATAGAGGTTATTTTAATGTCACATTATTTAGATTTTTCGATATATTGCATACCACGATTGAACTCCTGAGGTTCAACGGTTGCATGCAATATATCGAAGTTGAGGTAACGCAAATTCAACCTAACTTTCTTTCAACGAGCTGGGGTTCAATCAGGGCATTTGATACATGCGATATATTATCGATTACTTGCAAACTCGTCTCTACTTATAAATTGACTTATTACATTAAATGACTTCTAAGTCCCTAGCACTTGTGTATCCATTCTAAAGCTGAACAAATATTAATCATTTCATTACACGAGTGCTAGGGACTTATAAATTGACTTATTACATTAAATTAATTTTGAAGTTGAAGCTACAAATTTGTGAGTAATCGATAATATATCGCTTGTATCGAATGCCCCGATTAAACCCCAGGGGTCTGATCAGGACCTTGCGATATCTCGAAAATCGCAGCGAGTTGGCCGCTGACGGCGTCACATAACCAAACACATCAATTCCTGAGGTTTTGTGCGTGTGGTTATGTGACGCCGTTAGCGGCCAACTCGCTGCAATTTTCGAGATATCGCAAGGTTCCGATCAGATCAAATGTCTTAAGATTACACTTTTTCGATATCTTGCAATCCATCGCATACTATGATTAAACCCACAAGAGTTTTTTTAAAGAAGTCTGATAACTCGCAACATCGCAAGTATGTACGGCGTCACCCATGTTAAAATCGTGGAAAGGTGAGATTTTGCCTAATATTGCGATGTATCATAAGGCTTTAAAAAAAAACTCTTACATCATAATGTATTGCATGTTTTAAAATAGTGCAATGATTTTGAGATACAATTTGCGTTGAAGTACATTGAAAAGAGGTTAGGTTGACGTTACAATATCACATCACGTCAACTTTTCTATACGTGGCATACTACGATAAACTCCAGCAAGAAACTGAATTTGATCTTTTGATTTTGCGTAAATCGCTGCGAGTCGATTAATTTAACCGTGGCATAATTAAACCCAACGAAAGACAGGAATTGGCGGGACTTGCAATTGGCATCACCTTGCAGCGATTGACGAGATATCGACAAATCGAGTTCAGTTCCAGTAGAGTTGGCGAGACTGATGAATCAGCTACTTGACATGGAAACGATCAAGTAGCAGCAGTGCCACTAAGAAAGAAACCATCGCTTGTTTACATCCTGGGAAGCGTGATGGTTCTAGACCTTTCGTGATATTTTTTTCCTAACACGGAAAGGACTCTTAGTTGTCGGTCAGAAGCCATTACATTGGAAAATCGAGTGACAAACGTTAGAGAAAAAATATAAAAGATATACGAAAAAATAATTCGGAAAAACCATCGGGCACTGCGTCGTAAAATATTACAACTATTATGATTGAAGACATTTATGGTTAAACAGAGAGAGAAACATCCACTTTTGTGTTTTCCTCTTCTCGTTTTGGTGTTGATTCTAAACTTCATCAGAGCATGGCCGAAATATATATATAATTCAATAAAGATCAATGCGAATTATTGCGGCAGATAAAAATCGTCAGATGGGTGATCGGGCTGCCGAATAATTGACATGACTGCTGGACAAAGATAGACAGAGAGCAAGAACATGAGAGAAGAAAAAAATGCTTTGTCGTACAAACAAAAAGAAAGAAATGTAAGAAGGTTCTTTCCAATGGGAATTCATGGATCGAGCTCTAACAATGCATATTTCGCGTGAAGTCCCACTGGAAGAGAATCAGTGAACGAAAAATTAATCGCGGTGAAACAAAAAATATACGAAATAAAAATCATAAAGTATTAGACAAACAGAATTGTATTTTATCAGTTTGTAACGAAGATTACGTAAAACTTTTAAATTATAAAATTAAAAAATAACCAACAAAAGAAAATTATAAATTATGTAGCGCAGGATAAAAACGTAAGAAATAGACGGAAAGAAAAAGAGTAAGAGAATAAGGACAAAGAGAGAGTATACAGATGATAGCAAAAGAAAGAGAATTAGAAACATTAAGTAGTGGTGTTTTGGTATTACCGTTCGGGTCCATAACAATCGGGTACAGTGATTGAGGCTTTGTACTGTTGGGCGCGTACAACACAGCAACATTGGATGGTATTCATTTGTTCATTTCACATTGGCGTGGTGGTGGTGGTGGTTGTCGGTAGTTCATTGGGCGTGGACGATCCATATTTGTTCACACCCACCATAAATTCGGCCCCGTGGCGGTAGAGATGGGTTTCGGGCACATCGTATCATTTGGTGGTGGTAGCAGGTTTTTTTCGTGTGCGCACGAAGGTGGTTTGTGGATCCAAATTTCAGGGCCACGGGGTAGAAGACACGATCGACATAACAACAACGACCCCCATTTGTCGTGGTTGGTAGTGGTGGTGGTAGTGGTTGTGGTGGTGGAAGGGGCAACCGGCACCAGGGTCGGGGCAGGGCCAGGGCACAAAACCATCAACCAAGTTAGAACCACGTCAGAAAACCACGTCGTACGAGACGTTGCTCGTAATTCTTATGTTTTCTTCTATATTTATATTCTTATTGTATAAACATTATAAATAATTTTTTGCTATCGAGAGAGATGTAACCTTATTGCCCAAGTGCTTCCTAATTAATACTGGCAAGGTTTGATGTAGGTTCGTACATCTTCAATAGTTGTTTTTGGTTTGTAATAGATCTTATTCGGGGATCGGATACAGTTCTTGATGATTTAACGTGATACTTACAACTCGATTGTTAATGATTTCGTGTACATGATGAGAATTGATTTAGTTAGTCGGATACTATGTTTAAAAAAGCGTATAAGAAGTCTTTAGTTTTCTACTGTTATGTTTACTTTGATACTTTCAGAGGAGAAAACATTTGGTCTCAAGTTTTCACATCAAAATAAAATTGACACTTGTCAAGCTTCTAAAATGTGGTATAGAAAGAGGTATTTTTGGACGGTTGGTACCACTGCTTGGACACACAAATTAATGAGTATTTAATCACTGGATTTCGTAAAAAATAGTCAAGTAACCTGAAACACCAATTTTCTATACGTAAAGTACTTTCCATGGATATGGAAAAAGCAATACGTAGCAAATAGATCCATCACTTTCTTTCTATTAGCTTATACGACACTGATAAAATCGCACTTCTTGAAGTCAAGTTGATAATAATGTGGTGACAGTGAATTATGAAGTGCATCTAGCCGAAAAATCTGAGAAACAGTATCGTCAAATAGCAAAATTTTCTTTTTTCTACCATGTCCGTTCTTGAATTAGTAAACTTCAAGAGTAACGTACAGTTTCGAGAATGTTTACATACGAGTTCAAGAAAAATTTAAGGTGACCTTGTCTTTAATCCAATGTTATTTATTTTGAAGGTTCCCTGAGGATCAAAGATAATGTAATAATCGGGATTTGTGGTCAAAATTTTACAACTTTGGTCGAAAACGCTCATCACAATATTACGTTTCTATCGATTTATAACAAGCTAAGTATTATAACCTTCAAATGACCTGTAGGGATCACTTTTGCCTTACACGAAAAATGCATCTAAATGTTAGACTTTAAAATAATAAAAAAAGGTTTATATTTACAATTAAAGTTGACCTTACAATGACCTTGATAAACTACTTAAGAATCAAAGACAAGATCACTTCTAGTTTTAGCTTGAAGTCCTATAACTTTTTCCATCTATTGTGTAGGTGGTAATTCGATAAAGATTCTTAAAAAATAATACTTCAACTCTATATTTGCCTGTTTTAAAAATGATTTATAGAATAGTGAGACACTGACTTCCCCATTTACTTTACTTTTCAAATAATCTACACATAAGGTCCTTCCGTGAATGTCATATACACTGTAAAATATCAAAACAATCGATTTTCAGTAAAATTTAAATCATAAGAACTGCAACTTTCAATTTCTACATGACTAGTCAAATATAGTTTTTATCTGAAATGACTAACTATACTAGTAAAAAATTGTATTCGAATGATTAAAATTGTTTGTGCGAGAAATAATAAACAAAATGCTACGCATGATTGTGAATAGACGCTGATATACAAAATAATTAACTCAAAAAATGTACAAAAAAAGGGTATGGAAAAATGTAAACTTCTGAAGATACCGCAGCATTTTTCATATGTATTTCTCGCCGATCCCCATCTATGTACAGCACATTCATATTAAGGAGTGCGTACAGAAAAAAGAACACTAGAGACATAATAGTACTTCGAATGAATCGAGGCCATATATTCGATGAGCAAACGAGCTTTCACATGCGAAAATTGTTCTCCTACCTTTACCCCGTGAAATTCATATAATATACATACAAATGCCACCCTCAGACTACAAGGATCAACAACGAACAAAAGCGGGCGGGGCGGGGGGTTGGAGGCAAAGGTTGTTGGTGGTGGTGGTTATCAGGTTATGGGTATGTGTGTGCGCACGTGTTTTTATACTTTTGTATATACTCCCCTGTATAATTTTCGTCTCTCGTGCAACGCATGACCAAGTGGTTTTCGTCGTCACGCGTATGTGCATTTGCGAAAATTAGAGCCAGGAAAAAAAAAAAATGGTATAAGTAGTCCCTGAGGTTAATTAGGGTAAGTAACTGACAAGAAAGTAAATTACCGACCGGAATTACTCTTTGCAGAGGTAAAAGAGTAGAGTAACCAGCGGGCAAACTTACATGCAATCAACGATGTAGAATAATAAATGTATAATACCATGTGTATATATGTATATACGTAAAAACGCGCGTGTTTTCGGGCACTAAATAAACTTTGCACAAAAAAACTTTACACGTATGGAATACTCTACACCAACAAACTCTATACATAAGTATACGACAGACCCCAAATTATTTTACACAAGTTTTATAACACAACTTTCTTCGTGTGTCAACACGAACACAAACTAAGTTTACACTAAAAGTATTATAAGTTATGTATTAAGAAGTAAAGAGTTGCAGAATTTGAGTGTGTCCGACATTACAATATTTTTCCGTTGGAAAATTGATTTGTGTCGGTGTTAGCACACGATAAGAGCTGTGTAGGAAAAATTTTGTGTCGCAAAACTTGTGTAGAATAATTTAGTGTTGGTCATTTTGGTACACAGTTTGTCGGTGTCGAGTATTCCATATGTGCAGAGGTTTTCCGTGCAAAGTTTATTTAGTGCCTGTTTTCGGACAGTTTGATTTTAGCGCTACGTGGCAGGACATGTTGTACAAAACATGATTGTGCGACTGTACAGGTAATGCACACTTGAAGTAGGAACATGTGACGCTGTATTAACATGAGTTGGTTAGAAGAATAAAGGCCAGGCGTATAAGTACCTAATTGCATATATAGTTTTTGGCTCGTACACTTTGTACAACGTACTAAATAAAAAAAATAAAAAAAGCGCTATAGACGGTGAGGTACATTACTAAAAGTGAGGTACTAAAAGAGAGAGCAGGGACGTAGGAGGTGAGTCATTCCCGGAGAGCTTTGATAAAAAGCACAGCGGGCTAGGGTATAGTACACGTGTGCGTACACGCAACGCTGCAAGCGGAGGAAATGGAAGGAGAGAGAGAGAGAGCTTCATCTACGTTCGAAAGCTCCCGAGGCTCAAGCTCCCTCTGGAAGACGTAAAAGAGCCCGGCAATATCGAGGTTAAGCGGCACTAAACACCGATTTTCCCGGCGGCAACGGAAGAGACTATCGGATCCGCTCAAAGGAACAACACTCGCTTTACAACCCCTTTTTACCGTCCCCTGTTTTCTTTGTGCTTTTGCCGCGCTTTGCTTTAATTTCGCGTTGTCCTGAAAACGACGCGTGTAATTGAATTGGAACAATCGCGCTCCATCGAGCGATGAGGATAAAAAGCGAGGAGATGGAGTAGAAATTTCGAAAACTTCAGTCGGAAGGAAAATCGTTGATTGAACCCCTCGAATTCTTATCGCGGAACTAGCTCTTTCTCCCGGTTTTAATTTCCATTCTCCCCCCCCCCCCCTCCCCCCCTCCCCAGTCCACCCAGGGGAGACCATCTTCGAGGGTGTTCTTAGCCCGACGTTCGGCTGATTACCACCGGAGACGTAGTTTTACATTGTTTCTCGTATTCCTCGCACATACTCGGGATGGCCCTTTGTCGCACAACACGTGTTAATACGCTACCCTCCCCCTCCTCGTCGGTTTTATATTTTTCTTTCTTTTTTTTTCCCATTGATACTACTGCCTCCCATTCTTCCCGTGTACTGATAGCGGATAAAAAATACAAAAGAGAACCTCCAGCATTCACGGGCGTATATATACATATATACGGATGGTGTGCGAGTATTACATATACAGGTGGGTGAAAGAAAGAAAGGGGGTCGGGGAAGGGCAGGGGGTCCAGGGCTGGGGTTTAGAACAAGAGCGCGGGTGTGGAATCCCAGTTTTTCGCTTGTAATCTTTTCCGCTTCTCATAGTTATCATTTGCTTTATCTTCTTGTTTTTTTTTTACTTTTTTGTTTACAATTACCCGTGAGTGAAAGCTCGAGCTACATGGTTGCTGCTCTTACCTGACTGCGTAGCTTGGCGATGTTCTGGCCGCCTCTGCCGATTATCGAGCCGGCGACCTGCAACAGAGAGATTACAGTATAAAGAACGAACAGAGTCAAAGAAATTTTTTTTTTGTCATAACATGAGTAATTATAAGTACTGTTTGGGAGTTGGAGTGCGCTTTATGAGATAAGATCGGAGAGACATTTTATCATTGTCCGATTTCAGAATAACTGAACACACTATGAGAGAAAAACATCATAAAAATTATATAAAAATTACTGTTTTACATGGAAAAAATTACTCTTGAGATTATACTTAGTTTTAATAGTAAATTAAAGTGCTGCAACAGCACAATAAATTTCACCACTGCTGCATTGTAATTTTTACCCTTCCAACTATCATTTTTCTTTTTCCAACAGTAATTTTTTCCATTTTCAGAGTTTACTATACACAGCAGAGATTTTTATTGGAATTTCTATGTAATTTATACGTTTTTTTTTTCCTCATTGCATTCATTAATTTATACAAATCCATAATATGATTTCCATAAATACTCAAGTCTTGCAAGATTTTTGGTTTCGACAGTATGGATACTTATGTCACATTGTTCGTATATTATTCAAATTCAACAACAGTATTCACCCCTTAGCAACAACAACGGAAAACTCAATGATGCGAGTCCGTAGAAAAATAAAGACGCACGCTCGTGGCAAACAATGCCCCGTGGAT